>MDKI01190593.1:0-44256 GCA_005239505.1 Nicotiana paniculata
AAATGTCTCGGTATAATCAATTTGCTCCAATCGATTATTGCCGAAAATGATTGGCCTTATATCGCTCGAGGGTGTCATCCGAGTTGTATTTAAACCCACATATAACTAAGCACATTCTTATTAGGAGGCAGGTCCTCTATCGCTCATGTCTCTTTATTCTCCGATGCTTGCATCTCATATTGCATTGCCTTCCTCCACCGTTCATCCTTCACAGCATCCGAGAAAGTTGTTGGCTCATGCCCTACAGTAATTACTTTAGAAAACTTCTAGATTGCACCGAAAAATTATAATATTTTCATATATTGTGCTATATTTACGATGGGGCTTAACTGAGAGATGTTATGACACGGGTGGCAGAGCATATGGACTTAATTTTTGGACCGTGTTGGTAACATAATCACAAAGAAGAACGGATTCTTCTTTTTTTTTGGTAAAAAGTTTTATGCAAGAAGCCGAAATAGATTATGAGAAAACCTTTTCACCAGCTATAAAGTTTACCAACTCTATTATCTTTGGCTATTGTTGCACGTTTGGATCTGAAATTACACCAAATGAATGTGAAAACAGTTTTTCGCAATGGAGAACTAAATGAGAAAATCTACATGGAACAACATATAGATTTTGCCGTTAAAGGCCAAAAAAAGAAAAAAAAAGATCTGCAAATTGGAAAGATCTATATATGGCCTGAAACAGTCCTAAAGGAAATGGTATTTGAGATTTCATAAGGAAGTGATCTCATATGATACTATGAGCAATAAAAAGTATTGCATCTATATGAAGAATTCCAATGAAATATTAATAATTCTTTTTCTTTACGCCCATGATATTTTATTGCCGGAAATAATTTGGAGTACCTGAGAACGATTAATCATGGCTTTCAAAGCCATTTGACATGAAAGATATGGGTGAGGCAGACTACATTCTTGGAGTTAAGATCCAAATAAATCATTCCAAGAAGTTATTGCGCCTATCTCAAGCATTTATATAGAGAAAGTTTTGGAATGCTTCCGACTAAATTGTTGCAAACACATGGATACTCCTTTAGCAAAAGTGGAACTTTAAGCCTTGAAATTTGTTCAAAGATTAAAAATGAAAAGGAAAGCATATCTTGAGTTCCATATTCAAGTGATGTCAGGCATATCTCGAGTTCCATATTCAAGTGATGTACACTATAATGTGTACCCAAATATTTATTATGCCATAGGTCTGATTGACAGGTATCAAACCAATCTTGGAAGAGATCATTGAAAAGAAATGATGAGGATTTTTCGATACCTAAAAAGAACGGCAAATTTTTCACTATGTTACCGTGAGAATGAATTATCTTGAGAGAGTATACAAATGTGAGAGACATCATGGCAACTGAAGAAATAACATTACAATACATACAAACACAAAAAATATAGTTGATCCTCTTACAAAAGCAACATCTAGAGATATATTTGAGAAATATGTCATAGCTCTAGGTTTGCAAAGGATATATTAGTATTTGTGTATTGTAAAATATTTTAGTTATTATAGTATACTCATTCATGTATTATTATTGAGATTTAGTTGATATCTTTTATGCATGTGATGGTATCCTTTTAAAGGATATAAGTGTGTCGGATAAGTCGCGAGATCGACTCTCTCACACGAGTGATCGCCTCTAACGTCGAGGAACATGCATAGATGAGATATATTAAAACCTTGATTAGTGCAAGGTCCTGTATATCTTTTGACAAAATGGTCGGTCTTGACTAGAGTTCAGGTTTAAGGATTTTATGATCCTTAACGACTTGTTTTATAAGTCAGATGCGAGTTTCTCTAAGAAATTGAATTTGAGGATTATTAAAGTGAAAAACTCGGGTTAGACATCTGGAGGTGTATAGACTAAGAGCTGGACAGTGTTGAATGAGTAATGAATAAGACACGTACTCCAATGTAATGTGAGTATACTGTAACATGTTTTTCATACAGCGTGTGCTATCAACCAGTGGGATATTAGAAGAATGGATCCTTGCTTCTTCATTGTGTAAGATGCTGAAGAGTTATATTAACTTTAATAGGAATATCCTTTGGCCTCTTGAAGTGCCAATTGGTGTTGCTATTTAGCATGTCACTAATAGCCATGAGTGATTCGGCAATGCAATGCACGTCTACGAAAACAATTTGGAGAGAATAGATTCAAGTAGAAAGGAAAGACAATTAAAATTAGTAATTTAACTTGTATCCACAGGTCGATCATTACACTTACTATGAGGGTATCAATCATAAAAAGACATTGTACAAATGCATTTTTCGGCAACTGCTACAGTGTTGCTAGGATACATCGACCGATGTTTCTTTCTCATTTGATTTCAGTGTGATTTGAGGTTTAATTCGTTAGAAATTATTTACCTTACCAACAGTAAAAATAAAAGAATAAACTGTAATTCGTGGAAACAACAAGTTTATAAAGACATCGTCAAACTTAACCTGACCGGTTGCGAGGACAACTAATGACATTGTGAGAATGCACGGGAGAAAAATCTATTATTGATATTCTATTTTATTATAATAGAATGAGCTCTATTTATACAAAACATATCACACTCCTATTCTATGGGGGACTAGGACTAATTCATATTATGTACATAACTATCTAACACTCCCCCTCAAGCCGGTGCATACAAATTATATGTACCGAGCTTGTTACAAATGTAATAATACGAGGAACAGTAAGGGACTTGGTGAAAATATCTGCAAGTTAATCATTCGACTTCACAAACTTCATAGCAATATCTCTTAAGAGTATCTTTTATCTAACGAAGTCACGGTCAATCTCAATGTGTTTAGCTTTCTCATGGAACACCGGATTTGATGCAAAATGAAGGGCAGCTTGGTTATCACGCACAAGTTCCATCTTGTTGACCTCACCAAATTTTCAACTCATTAAGCAAATGTTTGATCCAAACTAGCTCACATATTGCCACAGCCATTGCACGATATTCTGCTTCTGCATTAGACCGAGCAACCACATTTTGTTTCTTGCTCTTCTAAGACACCAAATTACCTCCTACTAAAACACAATATCCAGACGTAGAAAGTCTATTCTAGTCAGCATCTGAGTACCCAACAATTTGCTCATGGCCTCGATCTTCAAACAATAATCATTTGCTTGTAGCTGATTTTATATATCAAAGAATGCGGACAACTGCATCGCAATGACTATCACAAGGAGAATCCAAGAACTGACTAACCACACTCACTAGAAAGGAAATGTCAGGTCTAGTCACTGTGAGGTAATTTAATTTACCAATCAGCCGCCTATATCTTGCAGGATCGCTAAGCGGCTCCCCCTATCCTGGCAGGAGTTTAGAATTCGGATCCATAGGAGTGTCAACAGGTCTACAACCTGTCATTCTTGTCTCCTCAAGAATGTCTAAGGCATACTTCCTTTGTGAGATAACAATACCTGAGCTTGAGCTAGACTGAGCGACCTCAATACCTAGAAATACTTTAATCTGCCCAGATCTTTAGTCTAAAAGTGCTGAAAAAGATGTTGCTTCAACTTAGTAATACTATCCTGATCATTGCCGGTAATAACAATATCATCAACATAAACCACCAGATAAATACTGAGATTTGAAGTAGAATGCCGATAAAACACAAAGTGATCAGCTTCACTATGAGTCATGCCAAACTTCTGAATAACTGTGCTGAACTTACCAAATCAGGCTCGAGGAGACTGCTTGAAACCATAGAGGGACCAAAGCAACTGACATACAATACCACTAGACTCCCCCTGAGCAACAAAACCAGGTAGTTGCTCCAGATAAACCTCATCTTCAAGGTTACCATAAAGAAAAGCATTCTTAATGTCCAACTGATAGAGAGGCCAATAGTGAACAGCAACCATGGATAAAAAAAGGCGGACTGATGTTATTTTAGCCACGGGAGAGAAAATATCACTGTAATCGAGCCCAAATATCTAAGTATACCCTTTGGTAACAAGACGAGCCTTAAGTCGATCAACCAGGTCATCGATCAACCAGGCCATCTGGACCAACTTTGAGTGCATACGCCCAAGGACAACCAACAGTCGATTTACCCGAAGGAAGAGGAACAAGCTCTCAACTACCACTCGTATGTAAAGCAGACATCTCGTCAATCATAGCATGTTGCCACCCTGGATGAGACATGCTTTACCTGTAGACTTGGGGATGGAAACAGAGGATGTCCTGCACCTGACCCTACTAATATTGCGGACTAGTCTCCTTTTAGTCAACTAATTGCACTCCGGAAAGGTATACGGTCCACACTTAATCCTAATCCCATCGTCGGTTTAAGTTAGCATCGTCTGCCATCACCCCATTGTGCATTTGTATCATGTTTGTCCTCTGTTTCCATCCCTAAGTCTACAGGTAAAGCATGTCTCATCCAAGGTGGCGACATGCTATGATTGACGAGATGTCTGCTTTACATACGAGTGGTACTTGAGAGCTTGTTACAAATGCACAATGGGGTGATGACAGACGATGCTAACTTAAACCGACGATGGGATTAGGATTAAGTGTGGACCGTATATCTTTCCGGAGTGCAATTAGTTGACTAAAAGGAGACTAGTCCGCAATATTAGTAGGGTCAGGTGCAGGACATGAATCAGCTGGGCCTAATGTTCGGCGCGAAGACAATGATAAGTCAGGAGTGGTGGAGCTGTAGAAGGTTGAACTGAACTAGGTAGTGGAACTGGAGCTATAGGTGGTGGAGCTGGAGCTGTAGGTGAAGATGAATGGGAGATAGTGACTGAATCTCCAAAAGATGGAATTGGTAGTACCTCATAAATATCTAAGTTATTACCTGAACCTATGAAGTATGATTGGGTTTCAAAGAAGGTAACATCAGCAGACATAAGGTACCGCCTGAGATAAGGAGAATAGCATCGATGCGTTCTCAAGTAACCCAAAAATACGCACTTAAGAGCACGAGGAGCTAACTTATCTTTTCCTGGAGTATGGTTATGAACAAAACACGTGCTCCCAAAGACACGGGGTGGAAGAGAGAACAAAGGTAAGTGGGGAAACAAGACAGAGAATGGAACTTGATTCTGGATAACTGAATATGGCATACAATTAATAAGATAGCAAGAGGTAAGACTGCATCTCCCCAAAAACGCAATGGGACATGAGATTGTATGAGTAGGGTACGAGCAGTTTCAATAAGATGCCTATTCTTTCTTTCAGCTACCCCATTTTGTTGGGAAATGCACAGACAAGACGTTTGATAAATAATCCCATGAGAGTTCATAAACTGCTAAAATGGGGAAGAGAAATACTCTAAGGCATTATCACTACAAAATGTGCGGATCGAAACCCCAAATTGATTTTGAAATTTCAGCATGGAAGGTCTGGAAAATAAAAAACAACTCAAATCGATTTTTCAACAAAAATATCTAACTGCACCTAGAATAATTATCAATGAAACTGACAAAGTAGCGGAATCCCAAGGTAGAACTGACCCGACTAGGAACCCAAACATCTAAATGGACTAAAGTAAAAGGTGACTCTGCTCGATAATCAGGACGCCGAGGGAAATGGGACCGAGTATGCTTACCGAGCTGACATGACTCACACTCTAGAGTGGAAAAATGAGATAAACGAGGTACCATTTTCTGAAGTTTTGACAAACTGGGATGTCCCAACCGTTTATGTAATAAATCTGGTGAATCAGTAACAGGACAAGATCTTGAAGAAAGACAAGATGTGAGTTCATGTGATTTTGCAAGGATAAGGTAATAAAGTCTATCTGATCCCGCCCGATACCAATGATTTGCCATGTACTGTGTTCCTGTACAAAAACAAGGTCATTAAGAAATAAAACAAAGTATTTAAGTGATTTAGCTAAGCGACTAACGACTATGAGATTAAAAGGACTACCGGGAATATAAAGAACTGATCTAAAGGTAAGGAAGGAAGTGGACTTACTTGACCTATTTCAACTGCCATGGTTTGAGACTTGTTGGCCATTGTGACTGTTGGGAGAGATTGAGAACATGAAATAGTGATGAAAAGAGATTTGTTACCAGAAATATGATCAGAGGCACCGGAATCAATGACCCAAGACTCAGAGGTTGAAGATTGAGAGACACAAGTCACACTACTATCTGTTTGAACAATGGAATCTATCCCTGAAGATGTATGTTTACATGCTTTGTACTGAAGGAACTCAATGTAATCCCGTAATGAAACCATCTGAATTAGAGTCAATGCATTAGATCTAACGGATTGTGAGTCAAAAGCTTCTAATACGAATGCCATTATAATGTTTATGCCGAAAAAATCACCGTTGGAAAAATATGAAAGTGGTCGGAATTTGATTTAAATTAGATGGGTAGGCTCGGAATTGCAAGGGGAACAATCTGTCCTGAAGAGACGTCGCCAAAAAACGGCCGGAAGGTGGGCGCCGACGCGTGACATCGGAACTTCACCGGAAAGTATTCTTCGACGGCGCGTGGCAGCGCGTAAAGGGTCTTCTAGCGGAGATTTTTTTATGGATTGGTCGTCGGAAGCCGATCTACTTCGTGGTGGTGTTGGTTTTTGCAGAACACTAATGACAAGTGGCTTTTTACTTGCGGCAAACCTGTGTTTGCCAGAAAGACTTCTGATTTTTCTTCTCAGAGTCGCTGGAATTTATGCACTGCGATAAATCTCTCACGATTGCTCTGATACCATGTGATAATGCACGGAAAAAAAATCTATTATTGATATTCTGTTTAATTATAATACAATGAGTCATATTTATACAATACATATCATACTCTTATTCTATGTGGAACTAGGACTAATTCATATTATGTACATAACTATCTAACAAACAGTTAGACATAACCCTTGTTTATGCCCTAGCCTTAAAACGTTACTCTCAGTAATGCCATAATATATTTTTAAAAAGGCAGAATAGCCTAGGAGACACTTATACTTGTTCTGGTTTGACATCCCGATCCCGGTACTCCACAAAGTTTCATCCATACACTTCTACTCGATCAAAACTAGTATTTAAACGCTTCTGACCATTGACCAAGCTTATATGGCATTGAATCTGTTGAGTTGGACGAATGTGTAAATGCACGCGTATAAAGTGAGTGTAAACAACGAATTTAATTTAAAACAAACGATTAAATAAAAGAAAATTAAAAAAAAGTTAAGAAATTAATACTTTATTATTAAAAAGTTCCCCCCTTCCTGTTTCTTCTTCCCCCAATCCAGTTACCCTCCCTTAATTTCCTCCTTAGTCCTCTTCCTCGCTAACCCCTCCCCCTTCATATACTATTGTTCTTCTCCCTTCCTACTATATACTGTTTAGTCCCAAGATTTACCTCTTTGATATCGCAAAAAATTGTCTTTCACCTCTAATTTTTGCTTATATTTGTTCGTAAAAGAAGAAAACCAAATCTAAAGATAAGTCAATAAACAACACAAAACTTGCTAAAATATACGCAAGTAGGTGAGATTTCATTCAGATAATAGAAACTGGAGACCCAAATGAACATGGGTCTTCTTTTTTCTTTTTTTAAACAATTTTTGTTCATAAAAATGATAAAGATCATACGGGTCTTGTTGTTGAAACAATATCTTGAAATCATCATAAGTAGGATTGAGATCTCCACAGAACAGTGGGAATTGCATGATTCCGAAGTGTTTTATTTTGGATGGGGTGACTGCAATTTGTAAGGATTTAGGAAGTGTTAATTCTATTAACTATTCGATTTTCTTCTTTTTCTTACTTTGTTTCTGTTTTCATTTGTTAATGAGCATTTTGAAGAATGATTGTTGGGTGTATTTAGGGTAATAGAGCAAGGGAATTTTTGGCGTTGTGAAGGTGGATTAAAGGAGGGGGTGGGGGACTGTTTTGGGTGGTGAAGGTGGCGGCATAGAGGTGGGAATAACCAGAGATAACGAGTAGAGGGAAGGAGTGAAGTGAAGTGGAAATAAAATAAAAAATGGAGTAGAAAATTCTGAAATGGAGTGAAAATAATGATGTGGCATAGAAAATTTGAGGTGGACATGGATGTGTCATCCACATAGGATCGTTGAAGAGCACGCGAGGTCGAGAGGGTTTAAAAGAGTTGTTTTGAATGAGTAGAGATGCCTAGATGAAACTTTGTGGAGTAAAGGGACCGGGATGTCAAACCGGAATAAGTACGGGTATCTCCTACGCTATTCTTCCTTTTAAAAATAAAGCGGTAAGCTAAAATCATTTTTCTCAGTAAGTTGTTAGTTTTTGCCCGGTGAAATTTTTGAATAAAATAACTCCTAAGAAATACGTTTACACTAGTTCGGACAATTTTTAAAAAGTTGTATTATTTACGAAAAATGATAGAAATAATGGGTTAGTAGATGATAGATTGATGGCGATTAAGTGAGTAGTTGGAGGGAGCACTCTGAATGTCATTAGCGCGGGTTTGGACGACGAGGTTAAAAGACGCTTCTGTGAGGCGTTGGATGAAGTGGTGCGGGGTACTCCGCCTATAGAGATGTTATTTATAGGAGGGGATTTCAATGGTCATATGAGGACGTCTGCTGGTGGTTATGGCAATGTGCAGGGTGGCTTCGGCTTTGCGTATAAGAACGGAGAAGGAACTTCACTGTTGGATTTCGCTAGAGCTTTTGAGTTGGTGATTATGAACTCTATTTTTCCGAAGAGGGAGGAGCATTTGATTACTTTCCGGAGTATGATGGCTAAGACACAGATTGATTATCTCTTCCTCAGGAGGTGTGATAATGGGTTATGCGAGGATTGTAAGGTGATCCAGAGTGAGAACCTCGCGACACAACATAGGCTCCTGGTGATGGACGTCGATATCTGGATAAAGAGGAAGAAGAGGTCTGTACGGGGTCAACCGAGGATCATGGGGAGTTTCGACTAAGGACAATACGCAGGAGTTGGAGAGGCGGTAAACGGCTATGGGGGCCTGGAAGAGTGGTAAAGATGCTAGCGTTGTGTGGATGGCAACAGCGGAATGTATAAGGGAGGCGGCGAAGGAGGTGTTAGGGATCTCGAGGGGCTACTCTGGCAGGCACCGAGGCGACTGGTGGTGGAATAACGTGGTCCAGGGTAAAGTGGAAGCAAAAAAAGCGGCGTATCTTAAGTTAGTGGAAAGCACCGACGAGGAGCAGGGGAGAAAGATATAAGGAAGCTAGAAGGGAGGCAAAATTAGCGGTCACGGCGTTTGGTCGGTTGTAAGAGGAACTAGGAGCCAAAGGTGGGGACAAGAAGTTATTTCGGCTGGCCAGAGCGAGAGAGAGGAAGGCTCATGACCTTGAATCAAGTTAGGTGCATCAAAGACGGGGAAGGTCTTGTATTGATGGAAGAGGCCCAGATTAAGCAAAGATGGCAGTCGTACTTTCATAAACTGCTGAACGAAGAGGCGTCAGAAACATCGTGTTAAGGGGATTGGGGCACTCTGAGAGTCACTGAGACTTTAGGTATTGTAGGCGTATTAGGGTTGAGAAGGTCGTGGGAGCGATGCGTAAGATGAGTCGGGACAAAGCGACCGGACCAGATGAGATCCCAATAGAATTTTGGAGGTATGTGGGTAGAGCAAGCCTGGAGTGGCTAACTGGGTTGTTTAATGTTATTCTCAGGACGAAGAGGATGCCAGATGAGTGGAGGTAGAGTACGATGATTTCGTTGTACAAGAACAAAGGTGATATCCAGAATTGTAACAACTATAGGGGTATACTGAGTTATACCATGAAAGTTTGTGAGAGGGTGATGGAAGGGAGGGTAAGGAGGGCAGTGTCTATATCAGAGAACCAGTTCGAGTTCATGCATCTTATTAGGAGGTTGGTGGAACAGTATAGAGATAGGAAGAAGGATTTGCACATAGTGTTTATTGACCTAGAGAAGGCGTATGACAAGGTCCCTAGGGACGTTCTTTGGAGATGCCTGGACGTGAAAGGTGCATCGGTAGCTTATATTAGGGCGATAAATGATATGTATGATGGAGCTAAGACTCGGGTTAGGACAGTGGGAGGTGACTCAGAGCCTTTTCTCATAGTTATGGGCTTACACCAAGGATCTGCGCTCAACCCGTTCTTATTTGCCCTGGTGATGTCGCACTGACACACCATATTCAAGGGGAGGTGCCTTGGTGTATAGTATTCGATGACGATATAGATCTGATTGATGAGATTGGAGGCGACATTAATGAGAGACTTCAAGAATGGAGGCAGGCCCTGGAGTCTAAAGGTTTTAAGTTAAGTAGGAGCAAGACAGAATATTTGGAGTGCTAGTTCAGCAAAGTGTCGGGGGAAGCGGATGTGGAAGTGAGGCTTGACTCACAAGTCATTCCTAAAAGAGAGAGTTTCAAGTACCTAGGGTCTATTATCCAGGGAGATCGACGAGGATGTCACGCACCGTATCGGGGTGGGGTGGATGAAATGGAGGTTAGGATCTGGAGTCCTGTGTGACAAGAATGTACCATCGAAACTTAAAGGTAAGTTCTATAGAGCAGTGGTTAAACCGGCCATGTTGTATGGGGCTGAGTGTTGGCCAGTCAAGATTTCACATATCCAAAAAATGAAAGTAGCAGAAATGAGGATGTTGAGATGGATGTGCGGGTACACTAGGATGGATAAGATTAGGAATGAGGATATTCGGGAGACGGTGGGCGTGGCTCCCGTGGATGACAAGATGCGGGAAGCGAGGCTTAGGTAGTTTGGGCACGTGCGGAATAGGAGCCTAGATGTTCCGGTAAGGAGGTCCGAGGACATGGCCCTTGATAGGAAGGTGCGGAGGTCAAGCATTAAGGTTGTAGGTTAGGAGGTAGTCGAGTGTTTCTCCTCGCTGCGCCGGCTAGGGTGATAGTGTTTCGTCTAGGACTGCTAGCGGTTTTTGTTGTGTTTCACTTTTTTTTTTTTTGTCTTTCACATGTTGGCCTTTCCATTTATTTGTTGTATTTTACAATGTTGGTACTATTTTCTGGTTTCTGTTGTGGTTAGGGATCTATTGTCTCTGAGCCGAGGGTCTTCCAGAAACAGTCTTTCTATCCCTTCGGGGTAGGGATAAGGTCTGCGTATATTCTACCCTCCTCATACCCCACTAGTGGGATTCTACTGGGTTGTTGTTGTTGTTGATAGAAATAATGGGTTACTTCGGTAAAAATGCCATAAAAGTAAGATAGACTTTTAAATAATAATTATGTAGCAAAACTAACCTGATAATCCTACACCCCCAATTTTGAGGCCGTTACCAAGAACAAGAGTGGCAGGATAGGTTCTATCAATGTCACAAGCAGCAACACCTACAACCCATGGACTATAAGAGATGACAGAGTAAGGAGAAGGACCCTGGTTCCCAGCTGCTTGAACAACAAACGTTCCAGCCTTGTGTGCAGCTAACATGAATATCTCAAACAGGCTCAAGAAAGTGAGTGTGCCTTCTGGTGGTTCATCTGGTCCAATTGACAGAGTCAAGATATCAACCCCATCTAATACAGCCTGCAAATTAATTTGTGAAACTGAGTCAATCTCTTGAAAATTTTAGAATTTGGCTGAATGAGAATCCCTGATCGGACTCATGCATATTAGAAGAATAAAAGGTGTGAGTTGTGCTACGTATGTGCTAATGCTAAAACGATATTAATTTCTTCTTTCTAATAGTCGTGGTGTTCTAGTCAACTTGCACGCATTTCAACTATACTAAAAAATAATTACTTATATAATAGCAGTGGAATTGCAAAAGAAAAATAACTACTCCCTCCGACCCAAAAAAAGATGACACTTTTTTCGAATTTCGAGAGTCAAACGAGTAGTTCATTGACCACGACTTTTTCATATACCTTTCAAATATTTTGAATTGTTACATATTATGACTCACAGTATATTTTATATAATATTCAAATATTTTATCTTATTTTTAAAAAAAAAATAAAAGATTTTATGTCTAACTTCATCGTCAAATTTAAGAGATTTGACTCTCAAGATCCAAAAAGTATCATTCTTTTTCGGACATGAGTGAGTAATACTTCTAAAGGATTTTGACAACCCAACCTCTTAAATTATGTATTTCTTTTCCAAATAACGTTTTGAGCATGTGTATAAGTTGCTAATACTACTTATGACTTGTTGGTATTCTTTAGGTTGAGACTCGAGGTGTCAACCGTCCAAGCATGTTCCAAAACAGTTTTAAGTTAGAGGAATTACACCAGTAATTTTCTAGTGAACGTGATCGACCGGATTGACTTGTACAATTGCAAAGGAGCCAGTAGTGATCGTGAAGAAGGATTCACAAATGCAGTTACGCTATTATGACGATTTATCCACGATGTCCAAGCCCAGTGGAGTCCGTAATTTCGGAATACGGGAAGAGATACTGCGATCACAAAGGGCTTTAGTATTTAAATCCTAGAAACGAATTGAAGAATCAATTTTGAGACTTCGGAGGCAAGGAACCCTCGGGTGGATTGATCATCCACATGAGTCACGGTTTACAACTGCCTCATATTCCAGTGTGCATCAATGCCAGTGTACATGGAGGCCTATCGTAGCTACCCGATAAGTCCGGGGTGGTGGTCAGGCCATTAGAGGCGGAGCCTAGCCAGGGAGAGGCCATCCGAGAGGTGGAGGTCAGGTTGGTGGGGCTCAGCCCCGTTGCTATGCATTTCAGCTAGACCTGAGGCGGAGTCGTCTGATGCGGTCATCACATGTATTGTTCTAGTTTGCCATAGAGATGCATTAGTTTTATTTGATCTGGTTCCACTTATTCATGTGTCACCCCATTTTTT
This sequence comes from Nicotiana paniculata, assembly GCA_005239505.1. Classification (NCBI taxonomy): domain Eukaryota; kingdom Viridiplantae; phylum Streptophyta; class Magnoliopsida; order Solanales; family Solanaceae; genus Nicotiana; species Nicotiana paniculata. The sequence continues at coordinate 12,749 of MDKI01190593.1, forward strand.
TTCATATTTGGATATATCTCATGATTCTTTGAGTGCCCATGTTTATGTGTCTATACTTGTTGGGAATTCTATTATGGTGGACCGGTCTATCGCTCTTGTTTGATCACGATTGGGAGCTATGAGACTAGAGCCGACCTTCTATTACTTGATATGGTAGATTTTGATGAGTTTTGGGACATGGATTAGTTGTCACTGTATCATGCTATTTTGGATTGTCACGCCAAGATTGTGACGATAGCCATGCCTGGATTGCCTCGATTGGAGTGGAGAGGGAATCTTGGTCATTCCACTAGCAGGGTCATTTCATATGTGAAGGCTCGGTGTATGGTCGAAAATGGGTTTTTGGCGTATTTGGCTTATCCCCGTGATTCTAGTGCGGAGTTTCCTTCCATGGATTCGTTCTAGTTGTGCGTAAGTACCCAGAGGTGTTTCCTACAGACTCCGGGCATACCACCCGATAGAGATATCGAGTTTTGCATTGACTTGGTTCCGGGCATTCAGCCCATTACTATTCTACCATACCGTTTGGCCCTAGTTGAGTTGAAAGAATTGAAGGAATAGTTGCAGGATTTTATTGATAAGGGATTCATTAGACCTAGTGTCTCGCCTGGGGTGCACCGGTGTTGTTTGTGAAGAAGAAGGACGGATCGATGTGAATGGGCATAGATTATCGACAGTTAAACAAGGTCACTGTCAAGAACAAGTATTTGTTCCCAAGGATTTGACCAGCTTCGGGGGCCAAGGTGTTTTCCAAGATTGATTTGAAGTATAGCTACCATCAGGTGAAGATTAGGGCATCAGATGTCCCAAGACCGCTTTTCGAACTCGATATGGTTACTAAGAGTTCTTGGTAATATCATTTGGCTTGACTAGTGCCCCAGCAGCTTTCATGGATTTGATGAACCAGGTGTTCAAGCCATATCTGGGTTCCTTCGTGATCATCTTCATCGATGATAATATGGTTTACTCTCGCAGTCGAGAGGAGCATGAGCAGCACCCATGGATCGTACTTCAGATTCTAAAGGATCATCCTTTATATGCCATATTTTCAAAGTGCGAGCTCTGGTTAGACTTGGTTGTCTTTTTGGGGCATATTGTATCTTCCGAGGGCATCAAGGTGAATCCCGAGAAGATTGAGGCAGTTCAGAACTAGCCTAGACCTACTTTAGCTATAGAGATTCGGAGCTTCCTAGGTTTGGCGGGGTATTATCGCCAGTTCATGGAGCGATTTTCATCTATCTCAGCCCCATTAACCAAGTTGAACCAGAAGGGTGCCCTTTTTAGATGGTCCGACGAGTGTGAGGTGAGCTTTCAGAAGCTCAAGAATGCATTGACTACGGCCCTAGTATTGGTGTTGCCTACAAGATCGGAATCTAACATTGTGTATTGTGATGCATCGCCTATCGGACTTGGCACGGTGTTGATGCAGAACGGTAGGGTGATTGCCTACGCGCCTCGGCAGTTGAAGGTTCATGAAAAGAATTACCCTATGCATGATTTGGACTTGGCAGCAATGTTCACGCGCTAAAGATTTGGAGGCATTATCTGTACGGCGTTCCATGTGAGGTCTATACCGACGATCGAAGTCTCCAACACCTGGTCAAGCAGAAGGACCATAATTTATGCCAACGGAGATGGTCAGAGTTGCTGAAAGACCATGATACTACCATATTATATCATCCGGGGAAGGACAATGTAGTGGACGATGCATCAAGTAGGAAGGCAGGGAGCATAGACAGCTTGCATATTTACCGGTAGTGGGGAGGCCACTAGCCATGGATGTTCAAGCTTTGGCCAGTCAGTTCGTGAGGTTGGATATTTTGGAGCCTAGCCGGGTTTCTGCTTATGTCATGGCACAGTCATCGTTGTTGGGGCGTATCAAGCCTCGCCAGTTTAATGATCCTCACTTGCTGGTGTTGAAAGACACTGTGCAATGGGGTGATGCTAAGGAGTTTGTTATTGGAAATGACGATGTTATGAGGCCTCAAGGCCGGAGTTGTATTCCAAATGTTGATGGGTTGAGAGAGCTGATCCTTGAGAAGGCTCACAGTTCGCGCTATTCCATTCATCTGGATGTCACGAAGATGTAACGTGACTTGAAACAACATTATTGGTGGTGGAGGATAAAGAGAGATATTGTTGATTATGTATCTCGGTGTTTGAATCGTCAACAGGTGAAGTATGAGCATCAGAAACCGGGTAGGTTGACTAAGAGACTGGAGATACCGGAGTGGAAGTGGGAGCGCATCACTATGGATTTTCTGGTAGGCTTACCATAGACCTTGAGGAAATATGACGCAGTCTGGGTTATTATGGACCGATTGACTAGGTTCGCACACTTCTTTCCGGTGATGACTTCCTATTCTTTAGAGCGGTTGGCTCAGATTTACATCCAGGAGATTATCCGTTTGCACCGCGTGCCCATTTTCATCAATTCTGACCGAGGCACACAGTTCACATCGCATTATTGGAGAGTCATACAGCGAGAGATGGACACGCGGGTCGAACTGAGTATCGCGTTTCATCCTCAGATGGATTGACAATCCGAGCGCATTATTTAGATTTTGGAGGACATGTTGCAGGCATGCTCTATGGATTTCGGGGGTCGGTGGGACCAGTTTCTATGTTGCGTGGACTCTCCAAAATGATGTCGCACCCATGTCGGATCCTCCAAAAATACACTATTTTTTGAGGATCCGACACACACCCGGCAACATTTTCAGAGAGTCCGAGCAACATAGACCAGTTTCTACCTCTAGCGGAGTTCGCCTATAACAACAGCTATCAGTCGAGCATAATTAAAAAATTTATTAGGTCCCAGAATTTAATCTTTTTAGCTGAGAGTTATTTCGACCATTGACTTTGACTAAACCCAAAAATATTAAAGTGAGTCCTATTGGGTAGTTGATTATGTTATTGCATATTTTTGTATAGATTCGAAAAGGAACACGAAATTCAATAGATGCATTGTGCTTTGACTGCTTCTGAAGTAGGTGAAATTTTAACTTTTTGATTGCTTGTTTTTCTAAAGACATGTTTCGCAAGAGTTGCATAAATGCATTGAAATAATGTTAAATGCTTAGTTGGTGTAGGGATGAGCAAGTGCTAAATATAGTATTTTACAGCTACATTAAGATTTACCTTAAGACGTGTGGGATTTTAGGGTCCTGCACTCCTAGCACTTGGCATTGATTTGCTTCGAATGTAAGACATGTGGCATTTTATTGCACATTTAGAAAACTATGGCTATGCGGGTAAAACATGTAGGATTAGCGGACCTTAATGAGTTAGTATATATTATATGCATGCATCTGTAATGAGTTCTATGGTTTCATTTGTACTGTGGATACTCTGTGAATGTCGTGGTTGTGTGTATGGTTTTAGTACAGAGACGTAAGTTTATTTTGCGTATAATTATGCACAATAAACTTTTAAAAGACTTGTCCCCGGGGGCATAAAAGGGGCTGAGTTGATGGTCTTATTAGGTTCTCATCTCATGGCTCACAATTCTATGCTTCTTGTAGATATCGTAGCTAACAAAATTGAGGATTAGTTGATCTTTCCACGCAATCAACTTTGGTGGGCCTTCCACTCGGTCGTGAAGGCTAGGGACTTCTTTTTTGGAAATGACACCAGGTAGCCATTTTTAAGCATGCTATTTAAAATATATTCACAGTATACAATGTATTTAAAGGTTAGTCAATTTGCTTAAATTTCAGAACTCCCAAAGTTCAAACTTCAGGACATAGTATTGTAAAGTTCTAAAATTGTGTCAAGAAATTCAAATTTTATGTACCAAATTTTAAATTAGCATTTCAGAAATTTAGGACACTTAGTCCTGAATTTCAAATTAGTATTTTAGAAATTCATGACACTTACTCGTGAATTTCAAATTAGCAACTCAAAAATTTAAGACACTAAATCCTGAATTTAATATTAGCAGCTCAAAAATTCATGATACTTAAATATATTTTAAATAGCATGCTTAAAAGTGGCTACTAGTACACTTCATTCTTTTTTTTTCTGCAGTTTCTGTAGATGTGCATTTGGATATTAAAGCTTTATCTTATACTAACTGCTTATGATTTGTTGTGATGATAAATTATCCAGTTCACTTGGCGGGATATATGCTCGCTAAGTGGCGGTTGCAACCTTTGAGAATTATGTAGTGACAGGTGGAAAGTGCAAGTAATACTTACTTGATCAATTGCCGCTAATACATCTGAAAGAGTTCCTATGCTTGGATAAATAGCTTTATAAACTGCAATCCTGTTTGTCATAAGCAATTGCATAGCATTCCTTTAGTGAAGACCCACTTATCAGAATCATTTGATGTGCCTCTGTGTATGTCTATATATACCTACCTTGCCCGCGGCGCCATTCCAGTTGCTCGTCCGTAGTACAACCCATTCACTACCACCGGAACTCCAAAATTTCCAGCTGCAATTGAAGCTACATGACTGGAAAGGAAAAATCAAAAAAATTAATAGAAAAGGTATAGGGTAACAGAAACATGAAGACAAAATCATACTCTAGACGTCTCAAACTAAAATTTCCTTTCCTTTCTCTTTTCTGCTTTCTGGAGGAATATGTTTTCCTAAAGTTAATTCATTTTCCATTAACTGTATCTAAAAATTCGTTAAAATAAGCCCCACAGGTAGCACGAGGTTTATTTCTTTGGGGATTAGAAAATGACCATTGGCCTATTGATTAACAGATTGCTAGCACGATAGAGAAGTATTAAAATTGATACTTACAACTGAATTAAGTTAACCTAAATTAACATGCAAAGTTCAATCGACCAATCTACAGAGTAATATACTAAACAAATACTAAGGAAATATTGAAGAACGTATATTTTTAAGTATTTAGCTTTAAACAAAAAAGACTTGATGGGTGGAGAATTTGATAAGTTTGACCACCAGAGTTGAGAGAAATCAAAGTAATACAAGTTAAACAGTATTATGAATTTTACCTGCCATGTCCAACAGCATCAAAGGGTGAGAGAATATCCACAGAGGCATTAAGAATAGCACTAGCTTGAGCTCCAGCTGAGAAAAACCTAGCAGATACTATCTTACCATTGCAGGAAGTTTCAGGAAATAAAGGACCTTCCTCACATGCTCCAGAAAAATGTTGAAGAGTATAATTAGTAGTAGTTGTGGGATCATAAGCAAAGCTGGGGTGGTCTGGGTTAATGCCAGAATCAACAAAACCGATCACAATTCCTTCCCCGATGTTTCTATCTCCTCCTTCTTGCGTCCATACCGCCGGTATCCCCAGAAACTGCGGAGTGTAAGTAGTCATCAGTTTAACCCTCCTGTCTTCTTCCACCAACTTCACTCTTGGAGCATTCTTCAGGTTTTCAATCTGAAAATTTATCGAAACAATGAATTCATAATTTAATATTAGTTTATTAAAATTCTAGTAATCTCTCACTACATATCTATGATTGATACCAAATTATTGGTATCAAAGAATAAGAAAGAGAATACGAGGGGGAGGTTAGAAGAGAAGAGAAATTCAGGGGATAGAGATAGAGAAGAGAGATTGAGAGAGAAGAGAGGAGATACAAGAGGAAAAATTCATATTTATCATTACTCAATGAAATTACAATGCAGTAGTAGTAACTTTATACTCCTAACTTGTCTCATGTGAAATATGCTGAAAACAAAATAAAATGGAATTGGAAATTAAATCGAAGTCTGACAATTTTTTCCGCCATAATGGCTCCCACTCACTTAAGCTACTTTCGAACTAAGTCCCTAAATTTTCTATCAATACGCTCCTATTAAACAACATTCTTGTCCTCGAGGATGGTAAATGTAGAACTGGAGCCACCACGATCAAAAGGAAATTTCAAAAGATGTTCTCCAAGCATAGCACACAAAAGTCAATGATTTCTGGTTACATCTTGTAACAAGAAGAATGGATAATATGTGTCCCATCTAAAAGCCATGCTCCACTCCTTAATGGTTATCTCAACAGTAAAGTGCACCTCTTGGTGATATGAATATACCTTCCAGCTCAATTATATAATAATTTGGTGTAGAAACATCAAAGTTGCTCTAAAATATATCACTCAAGTAACAGAACTTCATTAAGGAGTCGCCTGGAACAAATGGAAATTGATGTGGAACACCTTGAATTTCAGGATAATACAACAAACAAGTAACTCAATTTCATAGCAAGAAGACGACACTCCACTTCATTAATACTAAGCATATACCAACAGTTGTCTAGTTGATTATGTAGAAGGTGTAGTGCACGTTCCTCTACCAACAGAGGAATAAAAATTGCATGAACATCATTAGAGCTGAATTTGCTTCCATATGCTGGACTCTATAATTGAGTAGAGAAGAGTGATGACACATATCTCGTGAAGTTACATGTTTGCTGGTGCAAATCTTTTAAGTGGTCCAGGTTTTCAAATGCAACCCAATAGATTGGTTCTCGAAGTCAATAAATATACCACCTGGATCAAAAATGAATTGCAAATTATTCACCATTTCTTTGACTTTTGCAGCTCCATTCCTTAGACTGGCAGAACCAGAGAGGTTAAGAGCACCAGAAAAGATTGCAACAGGAAAGATAAGATCAAATAACCAGTTTCCAAAGCTTGCAAACATGTACTTCTTCCACCTCCTTGTCAGTTATAACCTCTTTGTAGTGTTGATTAGTAGTCCCTCTAATACTATCTCATAGTTTCACACTACCACTAGAATCCATGGATAAGAGATGTCCTTTGTAACTTAAAAATCCATGCTGCACTATTCGTGGAGTTGTAGAGATGCTGAAATATAGTTCCTTACAGAGAAGAATATATCCGTCTTAAGGAAACCTTTGCTCTAGCAGTAGACAAGGTTTTAGCCATGACTGAACCCCTTCTTTGAGAAGCCTTATGGATTTTACACCCATCCACTGATCATTGTGTACAGACAAATCAATTGTGGCTCCCTCTTTAGAGTCATCATGCAATGTTAACTGCAAACTTGGGCCCCAAAGTAACATACTCTCCTTATGGAAAATTCTGTTAAGTTCAACGAGAGGTCTCCTTTACAGTTACTACTATAAAACAGGGCTATATGTTGGAATGATAGCACCTGAACAGATAAAATTAATATACACAACATAAGGATGCATAAACTACTGCCATCCAGTATCCCATGCACTCTACTCATGCTATTAGACGGTCAAAACCTGTTAGTAAAATCCATCAATAATTCTTTAATATTATTTGTATGACCATCTAACTTCACAATCTTCAAACCTATTCCTGGATCCTGTACAGGAACAATCATCCTATTTACAACTAAAACAAGAGAGAACTTGCTCTTATGTCTTATGAATGCATATACTACCTTGAAATGATCTCTCCAACCGTAAGAACATACATTTGAGATAGAGTGTGCAACAAATATGTGGAGAATACCTTAGGATACATATGTTCAACAAATTCGACATTTCTGCCATTAAAACCACTATCAAAGGACTTCGGTTTCATATCTCTTTCTGACATTTCATTAGAAACCTTGGAGCGTTATTTATCCTCTCAGTTACAATAAAAAGTGCATGTAGGTACACGTCTTCTAAAGCATCCAAATCACTCTCATTAGAATTATAATCTAGCTTTGGCATTTTACCAAGCACCTTGTGAGCATTAATCTCGCTTTCATCTTCCACAAAATGCTTAGCTAGTAATGTGTCTCCCAAAGCATCTATATCATTATCACTCTCGTTTCCCATAAAAAGAACATTTAAGAACATATCTTCCAGGACTTCAGCACTCTCTATAAGGACGGAACCTGAAGGAGAAGTTTCGAGGTTAAACTTACCATTTTTGTACATAAGCAGAGATCTTCATGTTTCGGCAATAGTACCTCCCGCTAGAGCAAACAACATAGCATGGCATGCAGTAGTATTTGCATGACTCTTCAGATTTTAGCTCAATTTGTCTTTTAATTTTCTGAAAAAGCCTTTGAATCTCAGCCAATAGAGTCATTGTTTGGTCAGCTGATGCGTCGGATAAATGCGACATGTTTTCTATTGTAGAATCTTCAACTAATGCTTTGTTAATATTCAGTCCACATGCCGAGAGAAACCTGGCTCTATACCAAGGATGAGAAGCAGAGGGAAAGGAGATCAGAGGAGAAGAGAATTTCAAGGGATTGAGACAGAGGAGAGGTTTGATAGAGAAGAGAGGAGATACAAATTCAGATTTATCATTACAATAACTAGAGTATGCTAAAAATGACATAAAAATATTTGAAAATTTTCTCCTTAGAATGGCTCCACTCACTTAAGCTACTTTCGAGCTAAATGTTTGTATCAATACGTGTCAAAACTCTCGGGTTGAAGTGAACGACTGATTAGGATCACCCATGTAGGTCAATCCTTAAAATAAAATTAAATAAATTTAAATGGAGAAAATAAGGAAATACACAACTATTGGCAATAGGTGTGTCATTTAAAATGAGAGATGTCGACTTGTATTCCTTTTAATGGTACAAACACTACTTCCAACATGAGAGATATGAATTTTAGTGATACACAATAACTTAATTCTACTTGCAGAAAATCAATCTCAAAAGATGTCATGAGAATGGGAAAGATTCTAATAGAAGATCTGAAAGCACAAATCAAGGAGGCAAACGTGCAAGTCAAGATACCAAAGGCAAGAATCAAGGAGTACAACTGTTGTGACCGCGCGTTCTATGGAAACTGAATATTTGAATCAACCATTTACGAAAGGAATCAGTCAATCAGCATAAAATGTATGTCAATCAGTATAGAAGATCAATCATGTGGATTTTCGAATCAACCATTTATGGAAGGCATCAATCAATCAGTGTAGAAGATCAATCATCTACACAGAAGATCGTCTGAGAATATTCTTCTCAACGGCTCACAAGGAAAAGGAAATCAAGAAAGCAACGAAATTAAAAGTCCATTCTATTTCTGGAATAAAATCATCATGATTGATTCTGAAAATCAACTCCCTTGGGTTGCTGGTCAATCATTACATTATCACGCCATGAAGAATGGAGATCAACTCGCCATATATATTCTACAGAAGATGCCAAGGATGAATATACTTTAATCAAACCAATTTCAATCTTTTTGTTCTATTTCAAACAAGCACTGTTGTTATAGATTCCCTGTGTAACTAAGAAGAGAAGAGAGAGAGAATATTAATACTGGTGAGGACTGTATCGATTATAAGAGAGAAGAACAAAGTGATCAAAAGTTGTTGGTGTATAACAACATCAACTTATCTGTACTAAGCCACTTCATACTTAAAAGAGATCACCCTTGCAACCCATGGGGACTGGACGTAGGATTCACTCTGAACGAAGTGAACATGGACAACACATGTCTCATTGGAAAGTGCGAATGAAAATTTATGCAAAATCCTATGATGTCAAACTATGGCGCGTTATCAAAAAAGGAAACTATCCACTACTAGCAGCAGCTTAACCACCCGCTGATATTGAAGATATAGATGAATATACATACGAGCAAATGGTGGTTGTTCAGGTTAATGCTAAAGCACGAAACTTGCTCTATAATGCTATAAATGGATAAGAGTGTGCAAAAATCTCAAGTTGTGATACAGCCAAAGAAATGTGTGACAAACTGGAAGTCACTTATGAAGGAACCAGCAAAGTGAAAGAAACTCGAATAAACATGTTGGTTCATGATTATGAACTCTTCCAGATTAAAGAAGGAGAATCCATTGAGGAAATGTTTGCAAGATTCAGCAAAATCATTGGCGGTCTAAAAGCCTTTGGAAAACCCTACTCAAGAGGTGATCAAGTTCGAAAAATCCTAAGGAGTTTACCTACCACTTGGCAGACAAAAGTAGTCGCACTCGAATCTCAAGATTTGAACAGGATTTCATATGATAAACTACGAGTAGATCTTATAGCATTCGAGAACACTCATCTCAAGAAAACAAATCAGGAAGAAAAGAAGAAAATAATTGCCTTCAAAACTACAACTGAAGGACCTGAAAATGATATTGATGACGACCCAGAAGCTCTTGAATAAGAAATTGCCATGGTATCAAGAAACATGGATGGATTGATGAGAAGATATAGAAACACAAGAAGGGGAAGGATGCCATCCAGGCGAATCAGACAATACAATGGACAAGAATGATGGCAAGTGTTATGAGTGTGGAAGGTATGGGCATGTTCAAGTTGAATGCCTAGATTTTAAAAGAAAAGTCTCTAGAGAATTCAATAAAAACAAATCCTTTAGAAGCTGGAGTGATGAAGACAGCTCAGAACACAAAGAAATAGTAAATTTGTGCTTCATGAACATATTGGGAAACGATATGAACAGATGCTCTGGTTACTGGATTGATGAAGATGCATCAAACGATGAATGTAACAAAGATACTAAGAATTGATTCATGGAACGAGGCGAAACAAGCAAGGTAAGATTCTATAAATGTGATAAATATAATGAATTGCAGGATATTCTTGACCTTACCCTGAAGGAGTCTCAAAAAATGTTGAATGAACTAAGGAGACTCACTAGGGAAAACAAGGATTGGAAACTAAAGCTTGAAGTTTGTGAAATCGAAATAGACGTACTTCAAGATGAAGTTCAGGAATTGCAAATGCAACTTAATGGCTTGCGCAAGTCCACCAGTCACAGTTCTGCCAAATCTAACCAAGCGACTTACAAGTCAACTGGAAAAGACTGGCTAGAACTGAGTCCACAAGTACTAACGCAAGTGGGAGATCGAAAACTGGATCAACCCCTGTGTGTCATTACTACAACAAAGTTGGTCATAAATACTGATTTTGTAGATTTCATAAATTAAATATTTCATGATGGATTTGGAAACCCCAAAACAGCCTTGGTTCTACTAATACTAACCAACAAGGACCCAAGCAAGCTTGGGTACCTAAAAGAAGGTGATAGTTATATTTTGCAGGAACACCACAGAAAGAGTCACAAAGGAAAATGGTATCTAGATAGTGCGTGTTCCAGTCACATGACGGGTGACAAAAATCTATTTAAAGAAGTCACAAAAATAAATGGAGAACATGTCAAATTTGGAGATGATTCAAGAGGAAAAGTAGTAGTACTGGAACAGATCCATTCAACAATAATTGCGATATTACAGGGGTATATCTAGTGGATGGACTCAATTACAATCTTCTAACTATAATTCAATTGTGTGATTTGGGGTAGAAAGTTAAATTCAAGAAAACAGGATGTGTTATTGAAGATGAGGCAGGTAAGATTATTCTTCTTGGTAAAAGGTATGGAAATGTCTACATTCTTGATGGAATTAAAAATCTAGATAGCCATATATGTTTAGCATCCATATCTGATGATCCATGGTTCTGGCATTCAAAAACTTGGTCACGCAAGCATGCATCTAAATGAAAAACTCTTCAAGCATGATTTAGTTATTGGTCTTCCTAAGCTCAACTTTTCTAGAAAACATGTATGTGATGCATGTCAAATTGGTAAACAAACTAGAAACTCTTTCAAAACCAAGGACATTCTTCCCCTGTTCTCTTTATCATGCTCTTTTTCTCTTCTCTTCTCTTTCTTTCTTCCCGTCTCTGCCCTAGCCTAGTGGCGGCGACAACTTTGGCGGCACCCCTATTACTTTCTACACCTCCTCTTTAGGGTTGCTGATCGGATTCCTAGACCTAGCAGCGGCATCAAGGATTTTGCAAAGCGAGGATTTTTCGGTAGCCCTCGGGTGACCCGTGCGAGAACTTCCAGAACATAGTTACTATGGACAACACCTCTCTCGGCACCCGTTGGGACTCCTGGTTCTATCGTTCTTGCTTAGAATTTGCTATTTGTTATTATGCTGTCGACTGCCTTTTATCTTTAAGTATTGTATTTCCTTCGGCTTGCTTGCATTTGTTTGCCATTTGTTGTATCACTCCTATTTCATTCTTGTTTTTTGCGTTCCCTAGTTACATTACCTTTCAGCTTATATTTAGGCTTTTCTTGATTTACGCTTCACCTGCTCATCTGCATCTGCAGTAGTCTAGGTTTAGTCTATATCCCTGTGTTTTTGTTGGTGTAGTGTCTATTCTGAGCGATGGTAGTGTAAGATCATTTCCTCAGGTAGGTCAAGGGGATAGGGGAAATGGTGGCAAGGGGGTAAGGATTACATAAGGTTGAGAATTGGGTCCTGGAACATAGGGACACTGACGGGTAAGTTGATAGAGTTGGGGAATATTCTCCAGAAGAGGAATATTAATATAGCATGTGTCTAGGAGATTAGATGGGGGGAGGGGTACGAAGGCTCGGGATGTTAATGAGTATAAGCTCTGGTATTCGAGGGGTGTTGGAGGCAAGAACGGGGTATGCGTTTTAGTTGATAGGGACCTTAGGGAGTTAGAGGTGGATGTCAGGAGGGTGAATGATAGGTTGTTGATTATTAAGCTAGTGGTTAATGGGTTCACTTTTAATGTGATTAGCACTTACGCGCCTTAATCGGGACTGAGCGAGGAGGTCAAAAGTCACTTTTGGGAGGATTTGGACGAAGTTGTGCGTGGTATCCCGCAATCCGAGAAGATTTCATAGGGGATGACTTTAATGGTCATGTTGGGGAGACGACTAGGGGTTATGACGAGGTGATAGCGGGTTCGGTTTCGGGGCTAGGAACGATGGTGGTACTTCGTTGTTGGAGTTTGCTAAAGATTTTTATTTGGTGCTAGTTAACATGGGTTTTCAGAAGAGGGAGGATAATCCAGTCACTTTCCGGAGTAGGGTTTCCAAGACTCAGATTGATTTTCTTCTCCTCAAGAGAAGTGATAAGGGTATGTGTAAGGATTGCAAGGTTATCCCGAGTTAGTGTCCTTCGACGCAACATAGGCTCCTAGTAATGGATTTGGAGGTTAAGGGAGTACGGAAGAAGAGAGCGGTGTATGGACAACCTAAGATCAAGTGGGGAGCCTTGACTAAGGGAAAGGATCAGGAGTTGGGGAGAAGTTGTTAGCTATGGGGGCATGGAAGAGCAGTGGGGGCGCGAGTAATATGTGGACCATGATAACAAACTGCATTAGGGAAGCTGCTAGGGAGGTGTTAGGGGTCTCGAAGGGTTACTCGGGTGGCCACAAAGGGGACTGGTGGTGGAATAAGGAGGTCCAAGGAAAAGTGTAAGCTAAAAAAGGGGTGTATCTGAAGCTAGTAGGGAGCACGGACGAGGAAGAGCGAAGGTCGTATAAGGAGTGATATAAGAAGGCAAGGAGAGAGGCGAATCTCGCGATTACGGCGGCCAAGACTGTAGCTTTTGAAAGATTGTATGAGGATCTTGAAGGTAAATGAGAGGATAGGAAGTTGTACAAGTTAACCAAAATTAGGGATAGGAAGTCTCGGAACCTGGATCGAGTGAGGTGCATCAAAGACGAAGATGGTAAAGTATTGGTGGAAGAGGCGTATATGAGGCATAGATGGCAGGAGTACTTACATAGACTCTTGAACAAGGAAGGGGATAGGAACATCTTGCTGGGTGAGTTGGAAAATTCAGAGAGTCGGAGAGATTTTAGGTTTTGTAGGCGTATTAGGTATGAAGAGGTTGATGTGTCTATACGGAAGATGAGTAGGGGTAAGGCGACTAGGCCTGATGAGATCCCAGTGGAATTTTGGAAAGAAGCGGGTAGGGTAGTCTTGGAGTGGCTTACTAGCTTGTTTAACGTCATTTTCAAGACGAAGAAGATGCTCGAAGATTGGAGGTGGAGCTTGATGATTCCATTGTACAAAAACAAAGGTGATATCCAGAACTGCAACAACTATAGGGTTATCAAGCTGTTGAGTCACACTATGAAGGTCTGGGAGAGGGTGGTGGAGAAGAGAGTAAGGACAGGCGTATCTATATCTGAGAACCAGTTCAGATTTATGCCGGGATAGTCAACCAAAGAAGCCATTCACCTTATGAGACGATTGGTGGAGCAGTATAGGGGGAGGAAAAAGGACTTGCACATGGCGTTCATTGACCTTGAGAAGGCTTATTACAAATTCCCGAGGGAGGTGCTATGGAGGTGTTTGGATGTTAGCAGAGTCCCGGTAGCGTATATTAGTGTGATTAAGGACATGTACGAAGGTGCTAAGACTTGGGTGAGGACTGCAGGAGGAGACTCAGAACATTTCCCAGTGGATACTGGGTTGCATTAGGGATCAGGCCTTAGCCCGTTTTTGTTTGCACTAGCGTTGGATGTCCTGACACGTCACATACAAGAAAGGGTGCCATGGTACATGTTATTGCTGATGACATAGTACTGATTGACGAGACGCGAGAGGGTGTTAATGCTAGGTTGGAAGTTTGGATACAGACGTTGGAATCCAAAGGTTTCAAGTTGAGTAGGTCGAAAACGGAATACTTAGAGTGCAAGTTCAGTGAGGAGAGACATGAAGAAGAAGTAGAAGTTAAGATTGATACTTAAGTCATTCCCACAAGAGATAGTTTCAAGTATCTTGGGTCTAAAACCCAAAATTTGTGGTGCCAAGTTAGATTTATTTGTTATAGTAGTAGGTTCGGACTTTTCGGATTGATCAGTACGCTACTGAGTTAAAGGAAAATGTTTTGCAGAAGAGTGCGTTTCTGCGGCCCATTATGCGGTCGCATAATCACTCCGCGGACCGCATTTTGGCCGTAGAGTGAGGCAGTCAATTTGGCCAATTTTGAGGTCAGTTTCACGGTCAATTATGCGACTGCATTACCGTTTTGCGAGCCGCATATTGGTCGCATAATTTTCCTTGGGATTTTGTGAAGGGAGGTTCTGCGGTGCAGTATGCGATCGCAGAATAGGTCTACGGACCGCATATTGGTCGCAGACCGGAGCAGAAAATTCAAGCCCTAAGGGCCACTTCTGCGGTAACTTTGCAGGCCCTATAGCAATTATCGCTGATTAGTGTCGGGGCTCCCTAAAACCCGACCCTATTTCGTTAAAAACACATATTAAACACCATTTGAGCTATTTTCTGATAGTTCTAGAGTGAGGGAGAGAGTTATTGAGAGAGGAATAACCTTCACACTATATCCATCAATCATTGCTAAATCCTTGAAGATTATAAAGAAGGTTCTCACATCCGTGGTATCTATGCCCTAATTCTTAGCTTCAAAAATTTAGTAAAATGATGATAGTTAGAAAGGCAAATCTTGGGTGTAGGGATAGATTTCTTGCATGCATGTGTTCTTAGAGTATGTTGGGAGGTTGTGAGCTAAGAATGGGTTGAGGGATGGTAGGATTTTTCATAAAAGGGCCTTACAACCTTACTACACACATAGTGTTTGATAGAATGCTCTAGCGAGCTAGAATTACGATCGTTTTCATGATTTTGGGTTTAATTTTGATATATTATTAAAATAGATTGAAGTTGCTAAGTTTCAAATCATCTTAAAATTTAGAGGAGATCAATTGAGGTATGTATGGATAAAACCCCCTCTTCTTAGAGTTGAACCCTTGGTGATTCTTGAAATCGGTGTAAGTCCCTAAATTGATCATACTAGAATTGTCTGCCTTGATGTGTTGTGTCGAAAGATTCATGTTCAGTAGCTGCTCTAAGTGTTTATTATTTTATCATGCCCATTTCAGGATCTGTTAAAAAAGGTAGGATATGTGTTCAGAAAGGTTAATAATTCATGTCAAGAATCGAATGATGGTTGCTATGCCAATTTGTATGAAAAACCTATGTGTGCTTAAGATTCTCCAAGCCTTTTTCCTTATGTGTGAAAATGCCTTACATGATAGATCTTATTGAAGTTGATGATAATGTTGAATGTGTAAAAAGGGAAAACTTGGATCATAAGATACGAGCAAATGCCAAGAACGACTTAATAAAAGAGGCTACTCGTGCCAACATATTGGAAGATTGGAAAGAAATGAGAAATGAGATGAATGATTAAGAGGATGATGTCTCAAGTGAGATGGACTAGCCGATCGGGCCGTGATCAGATGTCATGCCGCATAGATGGTGGTAATTGTGTTGGAAATGATGATTGGAATTGTGGATATGGTTAATGCCTCAAACGAGATGACCTAGCCGATCGGGTCGAGATCGGACTCCATGTAAGAACATTGTGGTATTGTGGTACATGACACTAAGATTACCAACCTAATAAGAGGGAAATTGAACCGAGAACTTACATGATTCTTACTTGACGTTTTCGTATTTGCTTAAAGCTCTTATTGTACAACATGACTATTTCCCCTTTGTTTCATTGTTCATTCTATTAAGGTTGGCGCTTAGCTTAATATACTAGTACTATTCGATAGTACTAACGTCCTTTTTGCCGGGGACGTTACATCTTCAAATGGATGTAGGTGGTTCCATAGCAAGCAGTGTTGATCACAGCTAGTGGCGCATCATCATCATCTTCCTAGCAGCCTTGGTGAGCCCCATTTCTTCCAGGGGTCATGTAATATATATTTTGTTTATATGTTTATCACGTTTTGAGGTATAACCGGGCATTGTTGCCGGCATTATCATAACTGTCTTTTATATCCTTAGAGGCTCCATAGACATTTATGTGGGTTGTAAATGGTTATTAGAGAGGTCAATGGATTATGTGTATTTCGAACTCTTGTTCCATTAAATTGTAAAATGTATGTATTTGTGGGAACTTAACCATGGTGTGGCGAAAATAAAGTAAAATGAACTTGTAATGTTCACATATATGATCTTACCGTTGTTTAACTAATAGTAACGTGCCTCCTTTGATCATAAACGAATCTGGTAGGAAATGTCTAACAGGATTGCTTGACCGGGTTCACTTGGTTGAGCGCCGATCACGCTCCCAAGGTTGGGGCGTGACAAAAATCAAAATTGGAGAAAACAGTTGGTGAAGCACACGTTTTATGCAAATGAATTGGAGAAAAACTAGGAGAAGGTGGTGTGCATTTTTGTGAGGAAGCAAAAACATAAAAGCATAGGGAAACGAGGAACCTATAAATGTACATGACGTGAAATAATTATCCGATTAGTAGATGGATTCAAACATTTGAACCCCTAGTCTTGAGGAGATACTCCAAGAAATAAGCATGGTAGTGAATGGGTTGAAACTTATGAGCAAAAAAAAGGTGCAACACAAGGATAGCATAAACACCCAAATACCTTAATTAAATTATAATCAGGTGGTTTACCATATAACTTTTTATAAGGAGACACAAAATTAAGGAGGGGAAAGGAGTGATATTAATTAAATGAACCCCAAAGAGAGACATTCGCCCAAAAAAAAAAAGACATTGACGCTTGAAAGAGAGGACATCGTATCATATTATTAACACGTCGATGCTTTCTTTCCACACGACCATTATGAAGGAAGGTATATGGACAAGAGAAGAGATGAATAATTCTATGTTCACTAAAATAGGAGAGAAAATGATAATTGTTATATTCCTTACCACCATCAAATTGAAAATAAGCGATAGAAGAATGAAAAAAATGTTTGAGACCATTTTATAGAACTCTTTAAATTTATCAAAAGCCTCTGACTTGTTTCACATTAAATAAATCCAATAGTATTTGGTGTAGTCATCAAGAAATAAAATATAATAACGAAAACTAGAATTAGAACTAAATGGAGCTTGCCACACATCTGAATGAATTAAAAGAAAAGGAGCATTTGCAACATTATGAGAAGAAGAAAATTGTAACTTAGATTTTTGCCAAGGTGACAATCATTACAACCATAATTTTCAAAAGATGAATTACAATGAATAAAACTCCTACGAACAAAAGAAGCAAGAGAGCGTTGTCCTGGATGACCTAAATGCTGGTGCCAAAGGGAGAAAGACGAGACAACACTTGAAAAAGAAATAGGAGAGGAGTGACGGGAGATAGTGGCGAACATGATAAAGAGAGCCATTATTCTCAGAGTAGAGTAAAACTTCTTGGTCTTCTTGTCCTTAATAAAAAAATCTGAGTTAGTAAACTCAATGAGACAATTATTAATGGCACACAACTGTGAACAAATATTAGGTTCTTCTTATGAGAAGGAACATATAAAATATTTTTTAATTGAAGAGGCTTCAAAGATGTAATAATAGACGAAGATCCGGTAGATAAAATGGGAAGAAGATTACCATTTTCAAACATCACTTGTGACAAAACTAGTGTAAGTAGAGGGAGTGGATAAAAGATATTGATCGTTCGTCATATGCGCAGAAGCACCAGAGTCAGGATACCTACAGATGGTTGGACCTCCTCCAATTTCATAGCAACAAATGATTTTGGTAGTAAATTAGGAACATAAGAATGATTAAAACAATTCCTACATTCTAGAGTAGTGTGATTTAATTGAAAACAAAGTTGACACTGTTTAGTAGATGTAAAAGGAGGTCGTCCAAGAACTCCATCACCTGGAGAGGCAGGGCAAAATTTTTGTCGAGAACCAGCCCATTGATTTGAGAAATTAGACGAGGAGAGTATTGACCTCGGCCCCTGCTTTCTTCAACTTACCACGACCGCGTCCATTGTGTGATCCTTTTGGATATGGATTAGCAAGATATAAAGTGGAAGAATGAAGTTGAGAAACTGGTTGTGCCGGAGAGGAAGCAATTAAGGCAGTGTGAGAAGTGGAGTCGTCATTGTTTGCTGCATTGATATGTGCTTCTTCAATGAGAAGTAATGGACGCAATGCTAGAAAAAAGGGAAGTGTTCCTGTAGCATTCAATCCAAAGACAAAGGTACAATAGGAAGGTGGCAATCCTTGCAATGCTTGGGCCACTAAATCGTCTTCGGAAACCGGTTTGCCAACTGCTCCAAGTGAACAAGCAAGAGAGTGCAGTTGCCGGAGATAATCCTCCATGGAAAGCGAGCCTTTCTTAAAATTTTGAAATTTTGATTTCAGATTAATTGATGAAAATGAAACCTGATCAAGGTAGAGGGAAGCAAGAGCATCCCATGCCTCTTTAGATGTTTCACAAGCGTAGTTAAGAAGGGAATCAAGAACTGGGGGTGAGAGAGTGACATTGATCCAAGTGAGAGTTATAGTACCACACTGAATCCACAAGCGATACTCATCATGGGTTGATGGTGGACATGGAATAAAGCCATAAACCAATGGAAGAAGATTGTGACTTTTAGAACAGTGAAAAAATCTTTTTCCATGTAAGGTAATTAAGATATGTTAATTCAATGGGTAAAAAACCTTTAATATTTGAAATAGTTGGTGGAGGTTCGGAAGACTCAATGAGGACTGAGAGGAACTGATTTGATTTGGAGAAGAAGTTTGAGTGGAAGAAGAAGTTTGGGAAGACATTGGTGCTCTTGATACCAAGTTGAAGCTTACTGTAGAAATACAAATCTAGTAAGTTGCAAAGGCCAGAATGAAGTCATTTATACAAAATACAAAAGATGAAACTGACGAACAAATATAAAACTAACTACAACGTGTGTATATGAATACTATTTACAATAATATCTTTTGTTTACTCGTAAAATGATACAATTGAATTTATACGTAGTTTCTAGACAAGTGAACTAATTTATCCTGAAATAATAAGATAATCAAAGAATTATGCAATACTTAGCCTTAAAATATAGACAAAACAGCAGAAGTAACAGTTCCGGGAACAAGGTTTCCGGGCACAACAATAGTGAACTCAAAAGCCAAGAAAGTAAGATTGTATTAAACTTTGTATAGAACGTAGTGTAAGTTTGCCGGAAAATTTGTGTCCTTTACAATGATAACTTAGCTTACTATTTATAGCTATGTCTAAGGAAGGAGGTCCTAGGATCGTGCCTTCTTTTAATGTCAATTATGAGGGTCATTGATGAAGACGTAATAGTGAACATAAATGCCAAATTTCCTATAACGGGTCGTCGCTCTTAATTTCATAGAATATTCTTTTGTTAAATGCTACCGAGCGCACAATATTTATACACCTTTATGAACGTTGTTCCTTCCTGTGACAAGAGGAATAGTTGTGTTTGGTCTCTGGCCATCCCAATCTTGAGTTCCACGTGTCCTTCCTTTATATGACCACGTGTCATAGCATATTTTATCCTATATAGATAGTCCCCCTGCTTTTCGGTGACATAACTTTGTGTTGCCGGGAAATTGGTAAAAACACTCTTTTGGCGGGAATTACTATAACTCCCTCTGAAGGCTTCTGACGGTTGATTAGACGCACGTCTCTCTGCATTTAATGCCCCGAACACGTGTCATCCCACGATTCAGCACAACTTTTGCCGATTATCAAGGTAATCATGGCCATGAATTTAGCTGCCAAAATTTTACTTATACGCATCATGCTTCTCCCTTGCACTTCATAATTTTTCAAGCTTCCGATTTGCACCTTTATTTTCCATCTTTTCTCTAATTATCTTTGAACAAAATTTTTTTTTCCTTCTTCTATATAATGGCTTTTGCTTCAAAGTACCCCAGTTCTTCAAAGAACAAGAACAAAGCTGAGGACTCTGTTCCTCCAGCGGTGGGTTCCATCATCCCTAGAAGTCTTATTACCACAAAATAAATCGAAGAGAAATTCCCTACTACTTCTTGTACATGGGATATCAGTAGGTACCCTTCTTCCATCGGTCCTTCCAGCATTCTTGTTGTGAAGGAAGACTGCCGCTACCATGAGTTGGATATTATTGCTCCTAATCTATCAGATTGAGTTACCCTTCCTAAGGAGGGTTTTACATATCTTTACACGTATCCCTTTACTTTGGGTACGTTTTCTTTGAGTGGAGAGCTTGATTCCGTAATTCCAGAGTTTTTCCTCCGCTATCAAGTGTGTTTCGTATAAGTAAGTCCTTTTGTGTGGATGACGGTCACTTGCCTTTGGCGTTTGTGCCAGGAGACTAGAGAATAGATAACCTTAGCTCATATAATGAATCCTTACTCTCCCAAGATCTTCCGTGGGGGAATGATAAACCTCTGCAAATGAGGTCACCATGCTCTGTTGACTAGCATGAATGATGATAGCGACCGTGGGTGGATGGAACAGTTCGTTGTAATTTTCACCAACGATATCATTCTGACAACGGCGTCATCCTTTCCAGCTACTTGGAACCGCACTCGTAATATCCTTATTTAATATTTCCTTTTACTAAATATTCTTCTATGGCCGTATTGATCCTTCATCCTTCGCTTGTTTCAGCAAATCGATGGATCCCACTGGTGGTTGAAGGTTTGGACCGGTGGGTTCAAAAGATCTTGGACGTTACGATGCCCGAAACTCGTTTGTGGAAATAACTGACCCCTAAATACGGGTGGAAGGACAAAAAATTATGGTAATTCAAACTTGTCTATGAAATTAGGTCTACCCGCGGGCTCTGTTGCTGTCCCCGAGGAGGACATCTTGGCTGATCCTGCAGATGCAGCGAGGCTACTTCAGGAGGCGCTTACTCGAACAGGTATCTCCGGGCCTGCTTTGGGCACAAATGCTTCTTTATGGAGTCCCCGACCGGAGGACAAACAACCAAAAAGAACACAATCCTCTATGGCCAAGGAAAAGAATAAGAGGGAGAAGACCATTGCCCCTGAGCTGTCTCTAGAATTTGTGTTCACTAGCTCTCCTCCCGGGCCGGTCATAGATACCGTGATATCGACGATGATGGAGAATCTAGTGATGATGGGGTTTCTCTGTACAGAAGGCGACGTTCATCATCAACTCAACTTAATGCTCAATCTATTGAGTTAGTTACACTAACCGAGGACAACCTCGACGCTTTGGGGGAGTTTGATTTGGTGGAAAATGCTAACTCCCCTTATCGGACCCTAATAGTTGTTCTCGGTACTGTGGGTCTGAGTACCGGGTCCCTACCGTCTTTGGTTGGCGAGCACCCAACAACCAGCGCTACACTCGATGGAGCTGCTTCACACCCTTCAACTCTATCAGCTTCATTCCCGTCTTCACCAGCACCAGCAACTGCTACATCATTTTCATCTTCATCCACTCTTCCACCAGCAACTGCTACATCATCTCCATCAGTCACATCTGATCACAAAGAGGGGTTTCCTCTTCCCCACTCCCCAGTTCATGGGAATTTGGGGGAAAATTATGTTGCCCCTTCTAAAGATCCCCGTAGGAGGAGGAATGTTACTATTTTAGTCTCTACCGAATGCAACCTGCTATTCCTGGAGGTGGATCTTGCTAATTATCTGAAGCCTTTGGCTTCAAAGAAAGATTGGGAAAAGATTCAAGCACTCTCGAGGGAGTGTTTGTTGAACAACACCATGCACAATGCCGTAGCGGTACATTCTTTTCTTCCTTTTTTGTTTCTTCTACTTTTGTATGAATGTATTCTAAGTTTTACCTTTCTTGTTTTGTAGCTAAACTTCCTTCCTTCCGAGGGCCTTCAGAAGTTGATTTGTGATAAGGAAGAAATTACTTCTGGTCGGGATCAGCTTTTGGCAGAGCGGGAAAAAAGTGCCGCTTGCCTCTCGGAACTGAAAGCCAAGGCCATTTAGGCTGTTGTATTTGAATCTCGTTTGCAGCAAATCAATCAAGAGGTTGTAACCCTTAGCCAAGAAATTGGCCCACCTAGGGTTAGATTTGAAAAATCCAAAGCCAAATTGGTTGAAATCCAGGACGCCGTTCTTGTTACAACCGAACACGAACCTTCCACCGCTGAAAGAGTGACTAACTTAGAGGCAACCTTGAACTCCAAGATTGAAGAGGTTGCTGCTGCGGGGGCGAAACATGCCCAACAGGAAGAGAAGTACATGAAAACTATCGAGCATAATAAGCTCTTCAGTTCAACTGTCTGTGACCTTGATGTTAGCCTCAGATCCATTAGGTCCACCGGGAAAAGCCTTTCTGCCGAGGTAACCCGACTCAAAGTAGAACTTAAGGCCCGAGAGGCTTTCCTTGTTGTTAAGAAAATCTACGCCATGAACAACATGAGGAGAAAAACCTTGGAAAAGTCCAAAGAAGGTATCATTGATTTTGATACTGAAATTGCTAAGGCTCGTGAGCTTGAGTTAACTGCTAAAAATGGAATCCCAACATAGTCTGATGCTCTTGGCCTTTCTGTTTCCGGTTCTGAGTTCTCAGGAACTGAAGAGGAATCAGAGGACGATGATGCTGAAGGCCAAACTGGGGAATATGTTGAGCCATCAGTGGACCCATCTACTTCTCCCGGGACGCGAACACTTCTCTTCCTCCTAGTTCTAGAGATACTGCAGTTTATCTTTTCTTTTATTTTTCCAATTCTTGTACCTTTGTTGTTATGGCATGTTTTTGTAAATAAAGACGTATTTATTGCTCAAGTTTTGCTTGAGTCTTACTTTATATCCATGCAAGTCTTTAACCTTTGCATTTTCTTAAAAACTATGCGCACGTTTTCCTGTTTGTATTTTATTATGTGCAGCCTCGGATGCATTTTCCCCGAAGCACTTTGGTTCCGGGCATCAACCCTTTTATGTGAGGGTTTCTATAATTATTTTCGCAAGTTTACTTTTTGCGTCCTTTTGTGTATGTCTTCGGGTGTATATTTTTTCCTGAAGGCATTTTGATTTCGGGCATAAATTCTTCTGAAACCAACCCTTTAATGTGAGGGTTTTCATAAGAGAGGGCCCTCTTATGTTTATGATGCACTTGAAGAGGCACTATAATTTGAAGTACTTATTTGACTTTCAAATGACAAAGTTAATTCATCATTCAGATAAGGAAAAAAATAAAATAAAAGGATTTCATTTCATTTAGTTCATCTATTTTCAAAAGTACACAAACATTACTATGCTAAAGAGAAATTGTTGTTACTTGTGGCTATCTGGTAAAATTTTTTTATACTTGCCTCATATCCCTTCGTGGACCTCTCTCATGACATAGTTAGCTTTGGATGCCCCTAAGAACCAGGACAACTGGCCTTGGAAAGATTTTCTATACAATTAGCCACTCTTGAAGCTATATCACGCTGCTTTGGCGTGTAACGCCTCTGATGCCTTGGGCTCTTCGGGAAACTTCCCATGCTCGAGATAGTTGATAATTTCACTTCTCCAGTCCCAGACCAGATTAATTGAATTTACCTCATAATAACGGTCTGTATCCAGGACTGAGTTTGACAGTTGTACTACCGTCCCGGACTCCGATCCCTTTATTTCCGTTGATGATCCTAAGTTCGCCAATGCATCTGATTCTGCGTTATCCTCCCTTGGGATATGAGTAATTGTCCACTCCTGGAATCGCGCCAACAGAGCTTGGATCTTTATCACGTATTATTGCATGCGTTCCTCTTTGGTGTCAAAGATCTTGTAGACCTGATTTACCACCAGTTGTGAGGCACATTTGATTTCGATGACCTCAGAGTCAATTCCCCGGGCCAATTCGAGCCCTCCAATCAAAGCTTCTTACTATGCTTCATTGTTAGTTAAAGGGATCGTTCTGATGGCATGCCTTAAGGTTTCCCTTGAAGGTATGATTAAGACTATTCCGATACCGGACCCTTTTATGTTGGAAGCTCCATATGTATATATATATAAGATCCAAACCCTCGATGTAGATTCTGACACTATTACCGGCTCTTTGGTTGCCAGAGGCAATAATCTTGAACTGAAATCGGCCAAGACTTGTGACATAATTAAAGTCCTTGGTTTATATTCTATGTTGAATTCACTTATTTCAATGGCCCATTTGGCCAATTTTCCTGAGAGCTCCGGTGTATGGAGAATGTTCTGCAGAGAGAAAGTAGTCACCACGACTATCAGATGGCATTGTTAGAAGGGCCTCAGCTTCCGAGTAGCAACTACGAGAGCTAAGGCTAGTTTTTCCAAATATGGGTAGCGAGCTTCTGATCATGCTAAAATTTTGATAACATAATAAATGGGAGATTGCATACCTTCATCCTCTAGAACTAAAACAACACTTACCGCAACTTCTAAGACCGTGAGGTAAACTAGCAACGTTTCACCTTCTTTTGGTTTTGAGAGCAATGGAGGGCTTGATAAGTACTTCTTCAAATCCCTCAAAGCCTATTGGCACTCTGTTATCCATTCAAAATTATTTTTCTTTGAGCAGTGCGAAGAAGCGATGACATTTTTCTGACGATTGAGAAATGAACCTGCTCAAAGCTGCCAACCTTCTCGTGAGCCTTTGGACTTCCTTTAAGTTCGAGCGTTGATCCGGGATGTCTTCTATGGCCTTGATTTTATCCGAGTTTACCTCAATTCCCCTTTATGAGACCATAAATCCCAAAAACTTACCAGAACTAACCCTGAACGCGTATTTCTCGGGATTAAGTTTCATGTTATGCTTCTTTAGGATGTCGAAAGTTTCTTTCAGATGTTTAAGGCGGTCACCTGCATTTAAAGACTTAATGAGCATATCGTATTTATAAACTTCCATAGTTTTCCTATTTGATTTTCAAACATCTTGTTCACGAGCCATTGATAAGTGGCTCCGGCATTCTTCAACCCGAAGGGCATCACATTATACCAATATGTATCGAAATTTGTTATAAGCGAAGTCTTTACCTGATCTTCCGGATTCATCTTGATTTGGTTGTACCCAGAATAAGCATCAAGGAAACTCATTAACTCGTGCCCAACCGTGGCATCATTCATTTGATCGATATTTGGCAGTGACAACGAGTCTTTCGGGCACGCCTTTTTAAGATATGTATAATTTATACACATGAAAAATTTATTGTTCGTCTAGGAACTACTACTACGTCAGCCAGCCAGTCTGGATACCTTACCTCTCGGATCAAACAGATATTAAGCAAGCGGGTTACCTCTTCTTTGGCGAATTTATTCCTGGCTTCGGCAAAATGTTGTTTCTTTTGTCTTAATAGAGGTATGTTGGATCCAAGATTAACTTATTCATGGCTACCTCCATTGGGGATACCTTTCATATCCTCATGCTACTATGCAAAATAATCGGCATTAAAATTAAGAAATTCAATAAAACCATACATGAGCTCTAGGTGCAGTCTCGTCCCTAAGTGGAATTTCCTTTCTAGGAATTCTTCGAACAATGCAACTCGATCCAGTACCTTCGTCGTCCACTTCGTTGCACCCATCTCTTCTGGAACTTGGAAATATCTCGCACATGATAATGTCCCGACGCCTCTGTCCCGGGGCTAACTTCTTCTAGCTCGGGAGTAGGTGCTGGTTCCTGTAATTGGTATGCCGTGTGTTCCTTTCCTTTGATACTGGAGATCGAAATTGCAGTCATCTCGCTTGCTTCCGGTTGATCTCCCCTTATCTGCTTGATTCCTTCGGGCATTGGAAACTTTAGCAATTGGTGATATGTTGAGGGTACAACTTTTATCTCGTGTAACCATGGCCTTCCCAGGATGATATTGTATTCCACATAACCATCTACTACTTCGAAGAGAGTTTTTTTCATTACTCCTTCAGCGTTCGTGAGCAACAAAATCTCTCCCTGGGTTGTCACGCTCGTGAGTTTGAATCCAGCGAGGAGCTTTGTGGTCGGAATAATGCTTCTAGTGAGTTTAACTTGCTCCAATACTCTCTATTGTATGATATTAGCTGAACTTCCTGGATCCACTAGAACACATTTAATCTTAAATCTTAAAATCTAACACATTTAACCAAATTACCAGTGTTGTGTGGTAGCAACAATCCGTATGCGTCCTCCTCCATAAAAGTGATATCGTCTTTCCGGAGCCTTTTACTATGAGTTATTGATACTTTCATCTTCTTTGCTTCCGAAAAGGCGACCCTGTTAATCTCATTCCCTCTAAAGATCATATTTATCATTTGGCGTGGGGGGTTCTTCTCATGATTTCGAGGGTTCCGCGTTATCTCTGTTACAACCATAATTATTCTTAGCTCGGTTGCTTAAGAACTCTCTGAGGTGACCATTCTTCAATAATGTTGTCACTTTCTCCCGAAGGTGTCGGCAATCCCCTTCTGGTGGCCATTCGTCCCATGGTATTCACACCATAAATTCGGATCCCTTTGGCTGGGATCAGATCTCATTAGTCTGGGGAACCGTGCCTCTTTGATGTTTCTCATGGCTGACACCAATTCCACTATACTGACGTTGAAGTTGTATTATGATAACTTGGGGTAAGAAGGTTCCCATGACCCTAGCATTTCTTTATCCTGCAGTGATCTATTCTTCCGACCACGATCGGTCCTTCTGTCAATGGTGAACTTGTCTGCTGTCCGGTAGCCTCTGCCACGACATTCGGTCCGCTCGTAGGGAAAAAATCGGCCCCTGGAAGTCCGCATGTCCATGTCGTAGTCATTTTTTGATTTTTCTCTATTCTTCTCCCGTCCTTTGGTCGACGATGGAAAGCCAACCTGATCATATTCGATCCTTATTTTTGACTCGTACCGGTTGTGGAAATTTGCCTAAGTGGTTGCTTGAAACTCAAGCAGGCTTTCCTTCAGCTTACGAGAAGCGTCTGAACTTCTCGGATTCAATCCCTTGGTGAATGCTTCAGCTGCCCATTCATTCGGGATGGTCGGGAGCAACATTCTTTCCTTCTAGAATCGGGTAACGAATTCTCGTAGCAACTCGGAATTTCTCTGCGCAATCCTAAATATATCGGCCTTCCGAACTTGTACTTTTCTGCCCCGGCATAGTCCTTGATGAAAGATTCCGCGAGCATTTCAAAAGAATCTATGGAATTCTTGGGTAACAGTGAATCCCACGTCAGAGCTCCCCTTGTTAGAGTTTCTCAAAATTTCTTTAACAACACAGATTCCATTTCGTGAGGAGCTAAATCATTTCCCTTTACCGCCGTTGTGTAGGTGGTAACATGATCTTGAGGGTCTGAAGTTCCGTCATACTTTGGCACTTCAAGCATTTTGAACCGCTTCGGGATTAATTATGGTGCCGCACTTGGTTTTTACGACAATTGAGTATACTTCTTTGAGTCCGGGCCTTTCAGTATTGGTGGCGCGCTTTGGATTTGGTCCATGCGGGCATTTACTTCCATCATGAACCGTTAAAGTTCATTCTTGAAATGGGCGTTCTCGTTATTGAGACCGGATCCGCTCCCCCCAGCCCCGTCAGAGCCAACTTTACCCTTGGGAGTGTTGTTGTTGACCCTCTGCTTTGTTTGGTTTGTGGGAACACTGGGAAGAATTGGATCTCATCTGTTTGCATTATTCGAATCCCCCGACAGCGCCTGCTTCAGCTCCGTCATAACCTTATCCTACCCCGTGAGATGGCCTAGAATGATCGCCTGTTGCTCTTGCAAGACCCTTGCCGCGTCAACGATATGCTCCTCATCAGCATCATCGGGAGTTGTGTCCCAAACCTGTCGAGGGTACTGCTTGTCATGCACCGGTGTGGCGTCATTCCCCTTTTTGTGGGTGTCACTGACTGAGTCCTCGAAATGAGGCTGATCTCCTCGGATTTCAGGGTTGTGCGTGTTTTTAACAGTGTTATCTGCCATTTTTAATGATTTTTTCTAAGACAAAATAATCAAATGGCATTAGTGAAAAAGTCAAGGATCAATTTAATTGCACGACTGCCTAGGCCCCACGGTGGGCGCCATATTATTTACCCATAAAACGGTATAGTTGAATTATACGTGATTTCTAGACAAGTGAACTAATTTGATCCTGAAATAATAAGATAATCGAAGAATTATGCAATACTTAGCCTTAAAATGTAGACGAAACAGCAGAAGTGACAGTTCCAGGAACAAGATTTTCGGGCACAACAATAGTGAAATAAAAAAGCGAGAAGATAAGATTGTATTAAGCTATGTATAGAATGTCGTGTAAGTTTGCCAAAAAATTCATGTCCTTTACAATGATAACTGAGCTCACTATTTATAGTTATGTCTAGGGAAGTAGGTCTTAGGATCGTGCCCTCCTTTAATGTTAATTATGAGGGTCATTGATGAAGACGTAACGGTGAACATAAATGTCAAATTTCCTGTAATGGGCCATCGCTCTTACTGCCATAGAATATTTTTTATTAAATTCTACCAGGTGCAGAACATTTAATACACCTTTATGAACATTGTTCCTTTCGATGACAAGTAGAATAGTTGCGTTCGGTCTCTAACCATTTCCGTCTTGAATTCCACGTGTCCTTCTTTTAGATGACCACGTGTCATAGCATATTTTATCCTATACATCCTTGACGGTCTCATAGACTCAAAGCCATAGTTGTAGTAAACTTCCTTGGCTTGTGAACTGATGTGATGATCACGCTAAATGCATGAGAGGGATCAGAGGCGGACCTACCTTGCCTTTGGAGGGGTCACGGGACCCCGTTAGTTTCGGCAGAAACCATGTATATATATTTTATATATATTTATAAATATAGTTGGGACCCCTTAAATAATTTATGTGTGCCCCCAAATACAAAAACTTGACCGGAGGAATGGTTGAGTAGAGTAATTTAGTTTCCTCCCTTTAGTGGTTGACGTGTGTTCGAAACTCATGTTTAGCTTTTACTCTTTCTTTCTGTAACATCAGTTTTTTCCCCCTAAAATCAGTTTTAGTTTAGTACTAGTATATACTGGTCAACTTAATTAATTTTATTCTTTTTGTAAATATCACCCTTCAAATCAAAAACTTCAAATTACAACTTATTGCTCCACAAATGAAAAAATATAAATACTTTTTGTCACAACCTTCTTCAACAATCACTTTAATAAAGTAGTGGACATCGTCAACTCTGACTCCACGATGGCAACTGAGAGTTTGAGACTCTTCTTCAAATACTTGACTATTAACACACCCTTAATCTTGATTTTTTTGTGTAAGTTTTTGATAATTTTAAAGTTTGAACACCCTTTTGATCATTGACTCCTTTTTAATTGAGAAAAAGCTAGAAATTTTAAAGTTTGAAATAGACTTAAATCAAACACCTTCCCTTCCCGTAGCATCCATTTTGCGAAAAATCTCTCTCTGTTCGATATTTTTTCTTTCTTTAGAACTTTTTTTAATACTTAGATGATAAGTTATCGATCATAATCATTAAGTTTTTAAAGAGTTGCACGCCAAATTTTATCACTAGTAATTAGCATTTAAGTGCACATCGAATTTTATTACTAGTAATTAACATATAATGGTGTCCCGTAGCGTTCAAATTCTGGGTCCGCCTCTGAGAAAGATGGCTCATGTGATATTTGTTGGCCTGTTACAAAATGATTTCTTTCTCTCTTCCTGAATTTGAATCCATGTATTTTCCATTATCTTCAAGAACAAATTCTAAACACTACTGGAAATTAAAAACTGCTCGTTCACACCTCTCAAGTCGTGCCAAGAGGAAAACTCTCTTGTCTCATCACTCTTCAACACATGCAATTTCAGCGTAAAACAATTTTTGGGCCACAAATCAAACAAGCTGTTGAGAAAATCTGTTTACTTTACCAACGATAAGAATATTTTTGGCAACAAGATTGAGATGTTTGCTAACAAGAAAAAACTCATTGTCAAATGTTTTACTATATACCAACGGTAAAATTAAGTTATTGCCATTTATTAAAATAAACCAATGTTATAGTTGTTAAATTAGTTATTGATGGGTTAGCTTTTAAGAGGAGGAAACTTATTCCTCGTTAGAAAAATAAAGAAAGAAGTTGCTTATAAACACTTCTTTGTCTTATATGGTTTGAATATTTTGAGGGATATTTTGGAGGAAAATAGAATTTGGCTATATTATTTATAGTCAATATTGGGCCTTGTGGGCAATTAAATAGTCCGAAATTAATATTTTCAATCACCTATTATTTTTTATTATTTAATAAAAAAATTAATTATTAAAACATTTTAAACAATTTTATTTCAAATTGTAAAGGTGACTATTGATTTTTAAAAGGTCCATGTTGGCAAGGGTGATTCTAACAGACATCTAAAGGGTCTATAGAATTTTAGAGGAATTCTGCCATAATCCGTGAACGGAGTTTGGTAAGTGAAGATGATTTAGAAATAGATAATTAATACTACAAGTTTGAAGATGGGAAGCACCTGAGATGGAGTAGTGTGGATTGCAACGCCGTTGACGATGTGTTTGAAGCTGTAAAGCTTGTGATAGCTCCCTGTCTCCAAATTACTTTGTAGAAACTCGTCATGGGATTTTGTCAACTCATTTGCATATGCTTCACTAAATGCAAAAAATTATGACTGTTATGGAATTTTACTTGTCACATCCATTAATAAAGTATATCTAGCTGACACTAATATGATGGGATTTGGGACACAATACTGTTAGCTTAAGGGTTAGCTATGTCTACGGATGTATATGGACCGGATTAGTTCGGTTTTTATCAAAATCAAGCCAATTATATCGGTTTGGATTGGTTCGGTATTGTCGTGTTTTTAGAATTTTTTTTTGTTACATGAATATAGTTCCAATCTTACTTTGTTAAAATTATAGATAAAGTTTTGATAAGTTAATATATGTTTAGTAAATATTGAAAAAATTGACAAACATATGATCTATTAAAATATTCTAGTGGGAGAATTTTTTTAGTAATACATGATAGTTATTTTTTAGTCGTCTAATAATAATTTTCGTTAATGTACGCTTTCTAGGTTAACACATGAGAGGATTTCAAATATTTTTATATTTTTTAAAGAAAATTCCATATAAAGTCTTAAAAATATATATATATATATATATATATAT
>ML353184.1:0-54037 GCA_005239505.1 Nicotiana paniculata
TGCTCTGCAGTCACAATGCTCTCAATAATCACAATGCCGCAATTCATCACCAGCTAAGAATTCTGTCATTTTATTTCTTGCATAAGGCTACCTTTCTGCCTTTCGAGGTTAAGCTCTACCTCCATCTACATCATTGCATAAAGCTACTATTCTGCCTTCCGGGGATAAGCTCTACCTCCATATACATCATTGCATAAGGCTACCATTCTGCCTTCCGAGACTAAACATTGTCTCCATCTGTATTAGCATCTTTGCATAAGGCTACCATTCTGCGTTCTGAGGTTAAGCTCTACCTCCATCTACATCGTTGCATAAGGCTACTATTCTGCCTTCCGAGAATAAACGATGTCTCCATCTGCATTTGCATCTTTGCATAAGGCTACCATTCTGCCTCCCGAGGTTAAGCTCTACCTCCATCTACACCATTGCATAAGGCTACCATTCTGCCTTCCGAGACTAAACGTTGTCTCCATCTGCATTTGCATCTTTGCATAAGGCTACCATTCTGCCTTCCGAGACTAAACGTTGTCTCCATCTGCATTTGCATCTTTGCAAAAGGGTACCATTCTGCCTTCCGAGGTTAGGCTCTACCTCCATCTACATCATTGCATAAGGATATCATTCTACCTTCCAAAACTAAGCACTGTCTCCATCTGCATTGCATAAGACTACCATTCTTCCTTCCGAGGCTAAGCTCTGCCTCCAATTTACTTTCGAGACTAACCGCTGTCTTAAGCACTATTTACTTCAATTTCCTTTTGGGCTAAGCTCTGCCCTTTTATTCGCAAGACTAAGCTCTGTCTCGTCAGCATCATTCTATTGCATCTGCATGGGCTAAAATATCGCTAACTCATCCAAAGGCGTCATCGTTCGGAGGCACCATATTCATGGCCCGAGAACACCATGTCATGGCCTGAGGATCTCTCTCAATTTCGCATATCGTAATTTAAAGGCATCATCGTTCGGAGGCACCATATTCATGGCCCGAGAACACCATGTCATGGCCTGAGGATCTCTCTCAATTTCGCATATCATAATTTAAAGGCATCATCGTTCGGAGGCACCATTCTCATGGACCGAGAACATCATTTTCATCGCCTTCGAATCCTGCACCAAGCAATTCATAGCCCAGGACGTCATGGTCTGAGGACGTCATCCTTAACCGTCCGAAGACATCATTCATGCTCCAACGGGAATTTGCATCATGTTTAAGTTACGCACAATATATTCTTGTATTATTTATTTGCAGGTAATCCGGCTAGCAAACTGCCATCCCGGCAGGAGCGGTTCCACTCCATTTCTCCTAACCACCCCGTAAGCCACTTATTCAATCAATCCCAAATGTTGCGTCCGTTCTAGTAAGAAACTTCATCGATATACTTCACCGATGACTCCTGAACTACATACCTGATTCCTGTAAAACCAGGGATATGTAGGCAACTCAGAAGCCAGGGTGCGGCCTAAATCTCTCCAATTTGTTTCGCTCGGTCAAAATTGGCCATCATATCTTTACCCAACAACTCTTTCATCCTTCCCGGGTAAAGAGGGGCAGTTATTGATACCCAATTTTTCCTCAAATTATTTTTGACTTGCATATATACCTTCAAAATAAGGTTTCCATAACAATTGGTATTTTTCTATAATTTTACCATATTTTTATTAATTTATTTTAATTCATCCATTGTTTTCATTTCTAATAATTAATTATAAATTGCATTACAAATGATTTCAAAAATATTTCTTGACTTAATATATTATTTTTAATCCTATTGAGACCAAATTATTTCACAATTAGCCAGATTGGCACTGTTTGGCTATAATTGTAATAACTTTGCAATTATAGCCTAATCATATATTTTATGCTATTTTGGCCCAATAATTAGTCATTTTATATTTTAAATACTAATTAATCATGTTAATTTAATTTTTATTAAGCATCAATTTAATTTTTATAATTATCAGCTATTTTTATAAATTATTTATCTATTTTTAATTAGGTATTTAATAGTTAGCCACTATTATTTAAATTCTAGCCTAATTAAATCTGATCCATAACCCATTTAATCAACCCAATACCCACATCCCACTCTTTAAAACTACCCGGCCCAAACCTAAATCCCATCCTGACCGTTGATCAAAATTGATCAACGGTCCGGATTTAACCTTACTAAATTAAGACCTAGTGACTACCCCCTCCCCCATCTCTCATTTTCCCCTCTCATTTCACTCAACCGTCTCTCTGAGTTCTCTCATCTCATGCTCCACCTACTGACCTCCCCTCTCCGGCCACCTCTTTGCCGGAAACCATGGAGGTCTCACTTCCTACCAGCCTTATGGCTCCCCCCTTCGCACTTGTATCATCGTTCGAGGCTCTCAAGTGAACCAGAGGCGGTTCACTCACCTCCATGATCCCATGGACGTTCGAGTAAGATCTTTACACCTTCCGGTTAAAACCGGTAAGACTTTGAGTTTTCTTCTTCCTCTTTGGGTTTTCTCTAGAAACCCTAACTTTAAAACCCTCCGATATTTCTAGATCTGTAACAAATCTATGGGTATTTTGAGGTTTTCACATGTTTTCTTCAAAAAATCTCCTGTTTTAAGAACAATTTCTTCATCATAAAAACTTGGGTTTCTTAACCCCTTTCAAAACGCTTTCTCTTCTGATTTTTAGTACTAATCTATGATTCACAGTATATTTTAAATGTTTGTTTAAGTCTTCTCCTTTACCCGAGTTATTCTGTTGAAAACCCCAACTTTTAGGGTTCTGAGTTCGTCTTGGGTACTATGTTTAATTAATCTGTAGGTTTCGCATGAACATTCTATGATTCTGTCATTTTACCTTATGTTTGCTTGTTAGGGTTTTTGGGTTCGATCACTTCTGCCTATATCATGTCTATGTTGTGATTCAGATTGTGCTTTATATGAAACCCGAACTCTTATGTGATACTAGTTTTCTTATGTTTCTGATTCGTGTCTATTACATGCTTATTCCCATAATTCTGTGAAAAATCAATGCTATCTTTGCTATTTGTGAATCCTTGAATTTCTATGCTTAAATACTTCATTGATCTTGCATGATATTCTCTACTGATTCTCGAGTATTTTCCCTAATTATGATGGTGATTTCCTGTCTCTCCTTGCCTGTAGCATAATTATCCCGCTCATATGTGATATTCTCCTTTGATTGGTACTGGCTTCCTATAATTAGGACCTTAATCGACGGTTCCCTCATTGATTTCCGGAGTTTATGTTATTGCTTGCCTTATTTCTATGAATGATTTTTGCTGTCAAATTAGTATACATATTTTCCTTAAGTATAATTCTGAACTTGGCCTTACTTACGTATGATATACCTATACTATACCTAGGCTGCTTTCCTTATGTGTTATAATCAGCTTTCAAGATTCCTTTCCTTACTTTTAAACCTGCTATTTACCGTCTAGGTATTACTCCTTAATTAAAGGAAGTCCTTTTACCAATCTGATTCTAATTGGTTGTTTACTCCCATAATTACTGTTGAAACTATTATTTTACCTTATTCTTCTGCATGTTTTAAATATAAATACATCTACTCTCTCCTTAGCATACACGAACTAATCTGTTCAACTCTCTCTCACACAACTAAAAACTCTCTGCTCTCTCTCTTTTATGTGCTAGTTACTACTATTCTAAGTTAGCCGGCTGCAAACCAAGGTTAACTATTGTGCATCTCCTACTTCCTTTTTTTGTTACTGCTTTCTTCACTTCACTGGTATGTTCTAATTTAGATTTCAGTCCTCAAACCAACATGTTTCTACTATTGTTGCAATTCATTGTGTTTCTAATTTGCTTTTACTTATTATTTTGTTGTTCAACATGTAACTAGGATCCTGAACTCCATTCACATGATAAGTTATACTATATTTTTCATAACCAACATGTCTTTATGTACTTTATACATGTTCTATGTGAATCTTCATGCCTATGTTTTGTACATTAGTTTGATTAGGGTAAATCCTACTGTCTTGAACTATTTGGTCCTGTTATGTTAGTATAATCCTATACCCTACTGTATCCCCCAATCCCCTGAATCCTTAGGAACTTCTGATTGTGTACTGCCTACTACATTTTTGCCCTCACATGCTCTGTATATGTCCCTCAAACCCCCTTTCCCATGTTGTGGTTGTTGGATCATTCTGGGTCCTTTGTGTGATGCTGACTTTACCTTGGTTCCGAGATTGGTGTTCATGTTGTTTCAAATTGTCTTCACCAGTTAAACTTTTGTTATATTTCCATTAAGTCTTTTTTCCAAAACTTTTTTCTTATCCAAAGTTTTCAAACTATATCAAGCACTCTCACTCTACTCTTAGACCCCTTAAGTTCTGCCCCCTCTGTGTGAGCATTTCCTTGGGACCCTTGAGCTCCCTCTGAACTTTGACACACAAGAGCTGGCCTTTCCACACTGCACTTACTCGATTTTGTCTATGAAATCTGGGTGTGAGCACAACCTGGGACCCCTTGAGATCCTTAGGGAACTCTGACACATTTGGATTGTTAAAATGTTGTGAAACATTATTTGGCATTGAGGAAATGGATATCTGGGCCTACTATGTAGGCTCCATATAGTTAACTTTTTATTTTTCTATTTCAGTTGTGTAATTCATATTCCATGGTATGTAATAATTAATTGTAAACAACTCTGGGGTTGGATAGTGAAAATGGGTGGGTGATATGCATGTTGTAGTATAATTAAGGGTAGGGACCATGTTTCTAGGTTTATTTTCTCTATGTGCAATAGCAGCCATGTTTAGGTACAACATGCCATGAATTGGATATCATGCTACTTAGGCTCATATATATTGTTTTCCTTTCAGCATGTCATCATTCATTGCCCTCACTTAGAGATCCTGCCTATAGGACAAATAATTAAGTAAATTGCTATTATGTGATTCTCCTCATATGAACGTGTCCTGAATCTTCATTTAGAAGTCATGTCCTAGAATAAATAATGGTAACAAAAATATGCAATCATGCTATACACGTAGAGATCATGTTCTAGGTAAACAACGATTAAAATCTATCACCTGTGTTATTCCTGAAGTTGTGCATAATGTTGTGATCTTGCATTCATTAAAAATCATGCTTAAGTTATCATGCTGCATTAGAAATCTTGCCTTAGGGTCATACTTACTCAAATCACACCTAGTTTAAATATACATGTCTAAAATAGTCTATGGTCTAATAAGTTTGAAATCGGTCTTTGGTAAACACTTAGAATCACATGCTATTAGGATTGGTAATCTGAAACCCTTTTAACAAAGTTTTACAACTGCTGCATGTTATTTTACACCTAGGAAAGCCTTAGGAAATCAGTTACAAGGAATAAAACTAGATCTGTCTTTGTGATCATGTTTAACTACCAACATGAAAATCAATAGGCAAGCCTGACTAGGACTCCCTCTCTGAGTTATGTCAAATCTGATCCTGCTATTGTCATTTAGATATCATACTTAGGAACTGAAACTGGACCCAAATTTATGTATGAGGCATGTTGTGTATGTGCAATATATGTGGAGGTATACTTGAGCCCCTTAATTGCTTTCCATGTTCTTCCTTTATGTGCAGTCCTGCCTATTTTGTTATCTGTCGCCCTAGAATTTTTACCTTTAAAACCTGAGGGTCTACCTAGCACCTCCCTTTAGGATATGAGTCTTAATTTCCTCCGGGACTAATAGGAAGGGACGGGTAACAGCATGCAATAGAATTCGTGACCAACACGCGCTTTAATTACCTTTATAGGGTGGGAAAGGGTAGAATATGGATATGATGACCGGTGCACTAATACCACGTGTAGCCCCTCTTCGAGGAGTGTCATACCGGGTATTGCATTGATATGATCCATATTATAAACAAACAAAGGAACCCCTTTATTCCCATAAACATGCTTAGATTGTATTTCTTTTCAAAATCTAGCTTTAATTTTAATTGTTTCTAAACCTATGTGTACTTAGACTAAATCCCCTACTATTTGAGCCATATTTGTTTATTTGCTAATTGTACAAAATTCACAAAAGTTGTTTGGCCAAGAACCACACTTGTGGATCCTGAGGGGTGCCTAACACCTTCCCCTTTGGATAATTTCAAGCCCTTACTCTGTCTCTGGTTAACAACCTAGTTATAGATAAACCCCTTAGGTTCCCTAACGCACCTCAAACCCATTAGGTGGTGACTCTCCTCTCTTCACTCTTCCTTAAAGGAGTTGTCCAAAAAATGTCATAAACCTTGACCGATCCGAAAGGAAAGGAAAACAAGGGCGCGACGGTACCAACAATTAAACTGAGGCATATGAATCACCAACTTCTCACACATTTTATTTCAATTCAAGTTCTCAAGCACTAGATTAATCAAAGTAGCAACCAAGTCATGACACTAAAGATTCAAAATTTGCATCTCTATCACAATTGTCTTACCTCGCTCATTCATCCCAATTGAAAATGGGATTAAATTCACAACTCGAATCTCATGTGCCCTCACACTTTAAGAGAGAATCCCAAACTCATCAATTGCAATTCAACACATAAATGGGATGTAAAATGGAAAGAATTAACTCTCTATGTCTCTCTCTCAAAGATATTCAAATGCACAAGAGTATTACCATAGGCTTGCCCTTCATGTATTTCTCTACTAATGTAGATAAACTTGGTTCAAAATCAATTAGGACTTAAAAGGTTTGTAGTTTAGGCTTTTGGTTAAGGTAGGGCACAATTTGGTAAGAGTGACTCAACACCTCCCTAAGCATTACAATTTTTCAACACTCAAAGTCCACTTCCTTCAAGAACCTTTTCACCCTTTTTTTTTATATATATATCACCTAGTCTTCCATTTATTCACAATTCCTTATATATATATATATATATATATATATATATATATTCTTTAACACCTTTCACCTTTTAAGAACCTTCCACATCACAATTTTTCAAAACTTCACCCCCAAACTTAGGCTTTTAGCCTATGTTCATACTTCAAAATACTTAGGGAGGTATGGTGCCACAATAAAATCAATAAGATGATAGCTTGTAACATGGTTTCCAAAGAAAACGCTTAAAGGCTCAAAAGGGTTGACTAGAGAAAATATGCACGGGTAGGAAATTTTAGGAACAATAACGGTCCAAGGAAGGCCTAATATCATTTTTCAAACCAAGTTAGTCTAGGATTTCGCCTTGAAGCACATTGCGGACAAGTTCTAGACTACAAATGATGCAAAAGAACTTCATAATTAAATCTCCCCACACATGGCACATGGAAACTCAAGTGGAATACAAATCGAAAATTTTATTGAAACCAATGAATCTCAAGGAAGTCACATGTAGCCTAAGAAGCTATTTAGTGAATCAAAGAGCCAAAAATAGAATCTAAAATTCACAACAAAGAACATTACTTTAATATTTTTTTTTTATTTTAAAGATCAAAAACTTCTTATGCCAAAGTTTAAATTATATTGGTACCAAACAAGTCACACGTTGGTTTATGGAAACAAGACTACACCCCAAAAACCAATTTATTCACAACTAGCTACTAAAATAACTAAAAAACATATTTACTTTCTAAAAATAAAATAAAAAAGACTAATCCCTTAAGAAAGTTGTCACGCCATCCATCATAGGAAAAAGTCACCCGGTTCAACCCAAATAAATTCCTTGGAAAAGAACTGCGGTAGAAACAAAAAACCAAGGAGCTTCATTAATACTACTATGAAAACTAAAACCAAAATAAAAACAAAGAAAAACCAAAATAAAAGCTAACAAGATAATGCTAATTCTACAAAATATTACTAATACACTACAAATGTGAACCAATCCACACAAGTTCACAAAAAAAAAAAATAATGTTTCGCATAATGCTCCACAAACATCCATCATATTATATATGAGCCATCCCCAACCAAAGGTGTTGCATTGTCCCCAATGCAACTAATCAAAACAATATAAAATGAAGGAGGTGCTCCCTGAAACTGCATCACTCGGAGCTGGAGGTGGTGGAAAATTTGAGCTCCAAATCCTCATCATCATCATCCTCATAATCATGTGAGCCACAGAATGAGCTCAGCTTGTGCATCATCTTGGACAAGAACTTGCTTTTTTGCTTCTCATGCTCCTTGAACTTCCTCTGCCTCTGCTCAATCTTCCCTTGTCGGCGGCTCATATTTTCCAACATGTTGTTCATGGACTCCATCTTGCTCGTTATTTTTTTTTGCTCTTTGACCACGTCATTCAGGGATTGTGGAGCAGCAGTGCCTGTAGATGTGCCAATCCCAGGTGGACCAGTAGGAAGGCCAGCTACAAGCTGCCTAATGTGTGCATTTACTCCATGTATCTGACCGGATAGGTGATGCATAGTGTAAGGGCCTGACTGGAGTGGTCCCATGGGGTCAAATGACCCTGGTGCAGGTGCAAAGGATCCGGTGGGATCAATGGTGGTCTCAGGGAACTGCCCAACTGAAGAAGATGCAACATCAATCCTCCTCTTTTTTTGCTTGTCACTGGGTCCCCTTTTCAGCAAAGGGTGGATCATCGGCTTTCCCAGACCTTTCTCAACATCATTTGGGCTTTTTAACACCCCAGCATCATACACATCCGAGTGATCAAGGATGGGAAGAATAGGCTCTTTGACCTCCCATGGATGGCTTCCTCAATTTCTCGAACAATGTGCT
The DNA here is from genome assembly GCA_005239505.1 of Nicotiana paniculata. NCBI lineage: Eukaryota > Viridiplantae > Streptophyta > Magnoliopsida > Solanales > Solanaceae > Nicotiana > Nicotiana paniculata. The sequence continues at coordinate 8,693 of ML353184.1, forward strand.
CCCCCACGTTCACAGGTAGTCCATCCATGATAACAACATCAGTGCACTCTCTGGTGTCACATCAGTGTCATATGTGGAAGGCATGACTCTTGCACAGATAATGGAGAGCCACATCTTTTCCTCAGCAGTGAAGTTATGTGAATCAACTCCTTTGTGTGCCATCAACCACTTCGAGGTCACCCTATCATGTAATTTCTCCACCAACCATTAGGTTCCCCCTGCATTTCCTCTGCTTCTGTATACCTCATTGTCGGCATTGGGAAGGACATAAAGGTCATTGATCACCTCATGGCTAAAATTGACCTGCACACCCCGCACAGTAGTAACTATTGTTCCTTGAAATTCGGTCCTCAAGGAATTTGCATAAAACTCCAACACTACTGTGTGGTTGGCAACATTTGGTTGATCGACAAAATAAATCCACCTGCTCTCGACCAATCTTGTGTGAAAGCCCGGCATCTTAGATTCAACCTTGTCCATGTTAATACCTCTTTCCCTGACGATTGTCTTTGACAGAAGTTCGTCATATTTTCGCTCACATTCTGGAGATAGAAACCGGTCATGATAAAATGGTTCTTCTTGTTCCACTTCGGGGACATGTTCAGGCTCAATTTCATAGTGTTCCGGATCTATTTTGTGCCCAAAGTACCTACAAAATAGACCAACAATTTTAAAAGCTCATATAGACATTTAAACCAATGTATTAGTAAGTATTTAGGCCAAAGAAATGGGCGAAAAAAGTCCCAGGCAGAGCTGTGCGAAGCTGCTATTTTTTTGCCAATTTAAGGACTGCCAACGATTGCTCTTCACGTTCGCGAGAGAGACGATGCGTTTGCGAAGAGTAAAAAAAAATTTCCCAGATATTGTCCTTCGCGTTTGCAAGAAGACCATCACGTTCGTGAAGGTCAAATTTTAAGTTCCCAGATTTTGACCTTCGCCTTCGCGAGCAGACCCTCATGTTCGCGAAGGTCATCTTCATCGCCCAGTCCAAATTTTATTTCAGGCGTTTTGTCAAATAGTGTTTGTGCCCTTTTTTCTTCTCGTTTTGTTTCTCAACTTTGGCACACATGTTGCGCAAAATTTCACACTAATAATCACACCTCTTCACTCAACCAACCTCACACAGCAAGCACAACAGTTTTCACACCCAAGATTTATAATTAAAACTCACAATTTGAACCTTAGGCACAAAATAAGCATGGTTGTTCTTCTATTGTTTTACACCAAGAAAGAGAAATAAGAGTTGAGAGACAAGAGAGAACATCACATACCTTGAAAATGGAGATGGAAAATTGCACCAACTTGAAGAGTATGGATGATTTGAGTTTTTGGGGTCTTAAGGGAAAAATGACTGTTTCTGATCAAAGAGGCAACTGCCCGTTCCAGTAGCCTTTTTTTATTTAAACTTACCCTACCCTACGCGTTCCCGATGGTAAGGACGCGTACGCATTGGGTAAATCTGGCCGAGACTCGCGAACGCAGGTGGCTCCACGTAAACGCAAAGCTTTATAAAAGGCCACAGGCCGCGAATGCGAAGACCTGTTTCTGCAATTTCCCAGCAGCTACTGGTTTGGACTGCCGGACCACGCAACCTACTCAAAACAACTCCAAAAAATGTGAAACTTGGCAGATTAGTCAAAAACAATATACTAAGCTATTCTAAAAAAGAAAATTTCAAAAATGACTAAAAATTTTGAAAACGATGGGTTGCCTCCCACCAAGCGCCGAATTTAACGTCGTGGCACGATGCAAGTGAACTTAACCACTTTCTCGCCACTTGGACAATATGAACTGGGCACCTAGCTTGGAATCAAGTTTGTGACCACGAGCGGTGGGGGGTGGTAAGTCGATGACCAAGCCAAGCATTAATTTCTTCATTTTGCACTTCTTGGCTTTCATGTGAGGAATGTCATTTTGCTTTCTTGTTTCCTGAAATTGTAGATAGTATGGTATTAATCTTTCCTCCTCGCAATCCTTCATTGATTCGTGTAGTTCAACTCCCGTATCACCACACAATTCCAATGTTGAAAAATGCTTTGAATGTGACATCAAACCTCCAAATCTCAATTCTTCCCGGAATTTCAAATCCTCTTTTTCCCCTGGACTAGAGTCAATTTCAACCAAATTTTCATTTACACCGGTTGACTCTCATTCCACATTTTCTTTGGAATCATTAATACTCATGGATTCGATTGGCGGATGTTCAAGTCTTGATTCCTCAAAGTAAAGCTCACTTTCTTCCTCAAAATTGGACTCTTCTTGGCTTCCTTCCACACTTTCAAATTGATAGACATAATGAGCCTCCATTAATTACTTCATTTAATCCTCCAAAGTGCGAATGTGCTCATCATTTTGAGTCACACCTTGTTTCAAGTCCTCGAGTGCAAAGTTTTGCTTCTCCTCATTTTCAAGAATGGCCTCCAACATGAGCATCATCTTCTCATTTTGAGCATTTGAGAGTTCTTCTTGGTTTTGATCAAGTGCCAAGGAAAGATATTCAAATTCAACCTCTAAGGAAGGTTCATGGCTATCACTCACTTCCGAGGCTTTTTGGACCTTTAATGCTTCAAGTATTTCTTTCATTTGTGAGTGCAACCTTTCAAGTGCCAAATAATTTTGGAGACTATTTTCCAAAAGTTCCTCCAAGACATTTTGTTCTTGGTTTTCTCCTTCAAGTAGGCATTCTAACATGAGCTTGAAATCTTTGGCCATGCTCAATTTCTTCCACTTCCTCATCCCTAAAATTCTCATCACAAAAAGTAGAATCATCATAGTGGGGGCTTGGGGAAGGGACAGACAAATAAGCACAATCATACCAATGACCATTTTGGCGACCACACTTATCACAAATACACCACTCATGGGTTTGAGATTGTGCACACAATTCACCCCCGGGAGAATTTAAACAATTTTGCCACGAGTGTGGTCCTCAACAATAGGACAAGGGTCATCAAAGTATGAACAACTACCATCCGACCAATTTTCATTATATGAATACATATTTTTTTTTTCAAATACTAAGAAAATAAACAAGAAAAATAGACCAAGGTAAGAAAAAATAATTACACAAATATTCACAAGTTTGGACCAAAGCACTTATGCTTACTTCTCAAACAATCTAAATTACGCCAAGTTGTTCCCCCGCAATGGCGCCAATTTTGATGACGTCCAAATCCACTACTAAAAATTAAATGGACACGGTCGCATGCAATATAAATTACCCAACTATGAGTCGGGGTCGAATCCCACAGAGAACAATATGTAGGCGATTAGGAATGTAAGAGAATTATCACTTATTGTGCAATGCCAAACACTTAGAATTTGATTTTGAAAATATTATAGCTAAATGCAAAAATATAAACTAACCTAGAAAGCAAATAAAATGATCAAAGGCTACAAGTATGGACGCATCGGGAATTACACTCAAGTAACGATCCAATGTATTTCACGATTTTACAAATATGAGCGAGTTTATGTTAATTAACCACAGATAATAATTCTCAATTAGATTATTCCGAATACTAACAAGACTTCCTAATTGAATTATCCCTAACACAATTAAGATATTAAGCACACCCAGATATGGCTACAAGTAGTTCAATCGTATTCCTAGGTAGAATCTATAAAATGAGGGTTAAAGCCTCAAGTTCTTGTTAATTAATCTTTCCCAACCCCAAATTATCTTTTCCAAAATTAATTCGGAGTTAATGGGCGAGTCCTAGGGTTAGCTAATCCCTTTGGAAACATTAAAGAACAAGAAAAATTAAAGAAACAATAACTCAATTCATAAAAACATAAAAATCATTCAATACATAAGCACACAAGGTATTTAATCCATACTTTAAACATGAATATTTCCATAAACAAGATTTAAGTGTTGGAAATAAATACTACACACTTAAATATTAAATACAAAGCAAGAAAATGAAGAAATGAACATGAATGTGTCACGACCCCAAATCCAGGTCAGTCGTGATGGCGCCTATCATGGAACTAGGCCAGCCAAAACTATAACTCAAATAATAATAAGCTTCCTTTTTACATTTTTACTATACTGATTACCCATAAAAGTTTCCTTTAAACAATTTTAAAAACAGTCAAAACGATACAGAATAATAAATACAATCCCCAAGAACCCGGAGTCACTAGTCATGGGAATCTACATAAATATACAACTCAATGAAAATAAATCCTATAATGTTAAAAAAGAGAGGGAGCAGGACTGCGGACGCATGCAGCTACCTCGCAAACCTCCGAGAATCTCTGGAACAGATAGACAGCTCACCCTGCCCTAACACCTGAATCTACACACAAGGTGCAGGGAGTAATGTGAGTACGCCCAACTCAGTAGTAATGAAAATAAATCAGGTCTGAGCAGCAAGAAACACATAAAATCAATGTCATCAAATCACAAGAGGCACAACCTTTCTTTCCAACAGTATAACATAGATATGTGAAATCATCATGTCTCAAATCATCTTCAGAAAAATCCTTTAAGGAAAGTATATTTTTCAACAACTTCAACCGAAAGGTTTAGTATAAAATGAAATGAATCATATAGAGGCCCCTCGGACAAAACATATTTCCTAAGCTCAAAGTGAAAGTGGTAAAATCATCAATAGCCCCTCGGGAAAAACATATATCATAATCAGCCCCTCGGGCAAAACATGTATCATAATTAGCCCCTCGGGCATGCCTCAGAGTCACTCATAATCAGTCACTCAGCACCTCACAGTCATTCATGCCTCCCAATCACTCGTCACTTGGCACTCGGCACTCGCACTCAGTAGGTACATGCGCTCACTGGGGGTGTGTACAGACTCCGTCTTCGGAGGGGCTCCTTCAGCCCAAGCGCCAAATAAACAGCCAAATCATGGCATCAATCACTCTCAGGCTCTCGGTCTATCTCATATCATAAATATCCTCACAATCAGGCCCTCGGCCTCACTCAGCACCTCACTATCACTCTGGCCCTCGGCCACACTCAGTAGAACCACTCGAAAGGCCCCTCGGGCGAATCAGTAAAAATAGGGTACTCGGCCCAAAACATCAGTTTAAATCTCAAAGTGGTGTAAGTCATGCTGAGTTTCAAATAAAATAGTATGCACAATGATGCTAAGTGAAATCATCAACAAATAGTGAGGAAAACAACAGTAAAAATCCCTCCAAGGGTCTAAACAGATCGGCACAAGGCCCCAAACACGGCTTATAGCCCAAATATTTCACTAATCTTTAGAACATAACTTAACATAAGGTTTTGAGTAAATATGCAACTCATTAGTTGCCGCGGAGAGGACCTAGTCCAATCCAAAAATCAGTACGCGCCACATACTCATCATCCGACATGTGTGCCTTTCCAAAATCAGTGAGAAAATATGAAGTCCGGGGTTCCATACCCTCAGGACAAGATTTATAACCATTACTTACCTTTACCGGGCCACAACACTAGTCCGCTATGCTTTTGCCCCTTAAATTGTCTCTCAACTCGCATGCAACAATGGGGGGAAATATAAACCAATTCTCACTTCAGGCCTTTTAAACATTCTTCCCAGCTAAAATAATTCCTTCACTGCGATCGCAAACATCGGCACCCGATCGCGAAGAACAAATCTGTTACCGCATCAAATTACTTTACGCGATCGCAGACACCCTCACGCGATCGCGATTCATCAGGACATAAACCCACGCGATCGCAAACCACTCCACGCGATCGTGAAGAACAATGACTCAACTCACTCAGGCGCCCCATTAACTCTACACGATCGCAAACAACACCACGCGATCGCACTGACCAACCACCTCATACTCACGCGATCGCAAACCATTCCACGCGATCACGATTAACAAAAAATCCTGCCTCACCAATTAACACTACGCGATCGCAAACATCCTCAAGAGATCGCGTAGAAGGAAACCAGAACCTTACACCAGCAGCAATCTGCCCAGATTTCAAGCCAAAAGTTGGTCCGTTAACCACCCGAAATACACCCGAGGCCCTCGGGACCTCAACCAAACATACCAACATATCCCATAACATCATTCAAACTTAGTCGAGCCTTCGAAACACCAAAAAAACAATGCAACAACACCAGAATCGCATCAAATCCAAGCCTATGAACTTTGAAACTTCCAAATTTCGCCAACTACGCCGAAACCAACCAAAACACTTCCGATTGATCTGAAATTTTGCAGACACATCCAAAATGAAATTACGAAACTTTTCCAACTTCTGGAATTCCATTCTGACCCCGATAGCCTATATTTCACTGCCGACTGGAAATCGCCAGAAATTAACTTTCGCCAATTCAAGCCTAAATTTACACCGGACATCACATAAATATTCTGAACATACTCCTAAGTCCCAAATCACCTAACAAAGCTATCCGAGCCATAAAATCCGCATTCCGAGGTCGTTCACTAATAAGTCAACTCTCAGTTGACCTTTTCAACTATTAGGCTACCTTGAGAGACTAATTGCCTCAATGCTCACCATGACCACTCTGAACCCGAACCAACCGACCCAACACAAACAAATGAAGCTGAACCACATAAAATGAAGCAGAAATGGGGGAAACGGGGCTAAATTCTCAGAACGACCGGCCGGGTCGTTACAGAATGGGTAAGAAATTCTCAACCACAAGCTTCAAATCTTCAAGACACAAGTGTGTATGCAAACCCTAGCTTCCAAAACTTGTTCTTCTAAGCCAAAGACATATTCTAAGATGTAAAATGTCAAAAGTTATGAAAAGTTCTCTGCTAGGTCGTGTATTTGTGGGTTTGGGGTCAAAACAATAAAATTCCAGAACTTCCCAGGCTTGTCCGCCAATTTATTCATCGCGTTCGTGATACAAGCGTCGCGTTCATGACGGTATATGTTCTTCAAGCTTCGCGTCCGCATTTACATCCACGCGTTCGCGATGTTATGCATTCTGGTGCTTCGCGTTTGCATTTTTTCCTTCGCGTTCGAGAAGGTCTGGCTTTCTGAAGTTTCGCATTCGCGTTTGACCACCACGTTCGCGAAGGTTAAATCACTGGACAGACTTTCATTGTCCATTTTTTCTCCTTTTTGATTCGTTTTCACATGATTTCTTCACCATCACCTCTAAATCAATTACACCTGAAATATGCCAATAAACCTAAATAAATGCCTTAGTTTCATACAAAATCCTAAGTATCAAGAGGAGATAAGTTGGTCAAATTCCAACTTATCATCCTCTTACAAAGTTAGAAAAGAGATTTACCTCGTAGGAAATCCTACTCCCCAAATTCAAGAACGTGCTCAAACCTCGTAGCTAGGTGCCTAAATTGCCAGCAGGTTAAGTATGAGCACTAGAGGCCAGGAGGCCTACTCCAGTAGATGACTATAACAGAGAGGAAATGGGAGCGCATCAGTATGGACTTCGTAGATGGGTTGCCACGGACTTTGCAGAAGTCCGATGCAGCTTGGGTTATTGTTGACAGGTTGACCAATTCGAACACTTCATTCCAGTAGCCACTACTTACACTTCACAGAGGTTGTCCCGAATTTACATTCGGGAGATGTTTCGGTTACATGGTGTGCCTGTGTCCATCATATCAGATAGAGGTCCTCAGTTCACTTCGCATTTCTGGAGAGCCGTACAGAGTGAGTTGGGCACCCGTGTGGATCTCAGCACAACATTCCATTCACAGATCGACGGGCAGCCAGAGCGAATAATTCAGATATTGGAGGACATTCTCAGATCATGTGTGATTGACTTTGGAGGGAAGCGGGATCAGTTATTACCCTTGGCCGAGTTAGCTTACAACAACAGTTGCCAGTCTAGCATCAGATGGCTCCATTTGAGGCCTTATATGGTCAACAATGTCGTTCGCCCATCGGGTGGTTTGAGCCTGGAAAGGCCAAATTATATGGTACAGATTTGGTGAAGGATGCCTTGGAAAAGGTAAAGTTGATCCAGGAGCGCCTGCACACGGCATAAACTAGAAAGAGTTACGCATGTAACGACCTGGCATGTCGTTTTGAGTATCTGTACTTTAGTCGGTGTTCTGGGGGATCGAGTGTCTCCGCATGATGTATTGAAACTTGCATAAATTGTCCGTGTTAGTCTTCAAGCTATCCGGAATCAAATTGGAAGAATGAACTTCAAAATTTAAGTTCTAAGTCGGAAGAGTTGACTAAGTTTGAACATTTTAGCATTTGACCTGGGAATGGAGTTTCGTTAGTTTCGTTAGCTCCTTTGGGCAATTTGGACTTGGGAACGCCTCCGGATTGTAATTTTGAGGTTAGTAGTTGAATTAGTCTTGAAATGGCAAAAGTTGGATTTTTAGAAGTTTGACCGGGAATGGAATTTTTGATATCGGGGTCAGATTCAGATTCCGGAAGTTTGAATAGGTATGTAATGACATGTATGACTTGTGTTTAAAATTTGAGGCCAATCAGAGTTGATTTTAATTGGTTCGGACGCTCGGTTGCGATTCTAGAAGTTCTTGAAGTTTAGTTTGATTTTCATGCGTTTTGGCGTCCGATTTGTGGTTTTCGAAGTTATATTGATGATTTGAGCGTGCGGCCGAGTTCGTGTCATGTTTTTAGAATTTTGTTCATATTTGGTTTAGAGCCCCGAAGGATCGGGTGAGTTTCAGATTGGTTTCGGAATGGGTTTTCATGAATTTTGATTTCTATTTCTGGTTTCTTCGCATTTGCGATGTTTTGGTTGCAAATGCGGCCATCGCATTTGCGAAGAAGTCTCGCAATTTTTATGCCTGGGCGACTGGGTAGCTTTTCGCATTTGTGATTGATCAGCCGCGTTTGTGAAGGTTGGTCTTCGCATTTGCGAAGTCTTTGACGCAAATGCGACCTCTGCAGAAATCCTTCATGTTCGCAAAGGCGATGAATCCTTCGCATTTGCAAACCTCCTGTCGCAAATGCGACATCTGTGACTTGTTAAGCTTCCGAGTTTTGCTTCATTTTCCATATTCTTAACCCTAGCTTCGAGTTGAGGTGATTTTGAGAGGCGGTTTTCATACCAAAACATTGGTAAGTATCTTTAATCAATTTCCAACTATATTTCATGACTTATTACAAGTTTTAACATCAAATTCATGGGAAATCTATGGGAAAACTTGGGGATTTTGTCAAAGTTTTGAAAAATGAAAATTTGGGTTTTGAGAGTCGAATAGGACTCGGACTTGAAAAAAAAACACGTATTTTGACTCGTGAGGCTATGGGTAGTCAAGACCTACCCTTGGACCCGGGTTTTGACCGGGCGGGCCCGATATTTGACTTTTGTTGACTTTTTAGAAATTGAATAAAAATCACAGCTTTATTAATTGAAATTGTTTTCTCTTGCATCGTGTAATGTATTCAAGTCGTTATTGGCTAGATCGAGTCGAGTGAAAGCGAATTTGTAGAGGAAAAGGCTAAGTTGAGTGTTGAGTTAGCCGAATCGAGGTAAGTGTTTTGCCTAACTTTGTTGAGGAAATTTTTCCTCCTATTTTCCATTGTTGCTACATGCGTGGGTGATATATATGTGAGTTAAATGGAATATATGTATGTGTCGGGGTTAATCATGCTGGGGGATAGATGATGTTATAATTGTGTCTTGTAGAATTATGTAACTTCGTTGCTTCATGCCTCACTTGATTTACAAATATTAAGAACGTAGTATAAAATGTTAGAAATAAATACCTAGCCTAAGAACTTGATCAAATTGGATAGAATTTTGGAAATACATTGATGTGTCTTGTTTGGTCATCTCTATGCGCGATCACTGCTACATTGCTATGGACAATATTTTGAGATGCTGGATTATATACCTGTGTTGCTAATGAATTGTGAGATTTGTGGAAGTACTTGAATTATATGGCCCTTGAGGGCTCATTGAATCATTGTTGGCTTGTAAAGCAGTAATTGAGAACTTGTTTGGAATATTCGTTGATCACTCTCCTCGATGTTATATATACTTCCTGCCGTGCCATTTTATATTCATTATCATGTGAGGAAGAGTGTAAAGCACGAAGGGTGATTCCGTGCCATTTTATATTCATTATCATGTGAGGAAGAGTGTAAAGCACGAAGGGTGATGTCGTGCCATTTTATATCCATTATCATTTGAGGAAGAGTGTAAAGCACGAAGGGTGATGCCGTGACATATTATTGAGAGTGTAAAGCAATAAGGGTGATGTCGTGCCATATTATTGAGAGTGTAAAGCATGAAGGGTGATGCCGTGCCATATTATTGAGAGTAAAAGCACGAAGGGTGATGTCGTGTCATGTTATTGAGAGTAAAAGCACGAAGGGTGATGATGTGCCATGTCATTTGTGAGTAAACACACGAAGGGTGATGTCGTGCCATCGCATTTATACTTTGATACTTTTGTATACGCCCAAGTCCGAAATCATCATACGAACCTTTTGGAACCTTCAAATCCTGATTCTGAGGTCTTTTACTCAAAATTCCAATCTTAGTCGATTCTTCCAACTTAAGGCTTCCGAAATGAGAATTTTCTTTCCAAATTGACTCCGAACTTCCCAAAATTCAACTCCGACCACGCCTACGAGTCATAATACCTGAAACGAAGTTGCTCATGTCCTCAAACCGCTAAACGGCGTGCTAGATCTCAAAACGACCGGTCGAGTCGTTACATTCTCTCGCACTTAAACATACGTCGTCCTCGAACGTTCCACGAACTGCTCTGGAATTGCCCAAATTCATTGTTTAACACTTCGTGAACCTACCTGTCTTGCCATCACTCAGTTGAGCTCATTAGCTCGATCAAATCTGATGATATCCTCCTTTATCCATACAATAAGCTCAGAACCCAGTTCTAGCACCCGAAAGTCTCTGTCGGGCCTATTTCCAATATATGAACACCGTATCAACTACCACATGATGTACCAGAACATGGCTGCATACCTTTGCTGAATTAGCACCATGCACCGCATAATTCATCACCTAACCACAATGACATTACTTGAACCTTAATAGCCAATATTCCACGAATCTGATGCTCCCAATGATCCTCATGACATATATATAGGTCCAACTATAACGCTTACGATACCACCAAATGGAGGAGATGTGTAGAAATTCACAACCAACTGTAGAGTTAACCAAGCATTGAATCCCTCATCTTGACTAGAATCATCACCTCATTACTAACCAAATAATGGTATTTGTCCTTAAATATACTTCACATAATCTTATCGCACTGATCCCTGATCCAATAATCTCGTCTCTCCCAGTATGAACTGCTCAGGCAACAAATCACCCCAGACATGACCAACAGTCTCACATGATGCCACAACGTGCCAATAGGCCACAACTCGAACACGATACACAATGAAATGACTCAGGATTGGACCACTCAACTCACGCAGCTAATATGAACTTCCCTCCGAAAAGTAGGAAGCAAAACACAAGAAAATAGATATAGGGAACCTTACTTAACATCACACTGTTGCGGCATGCAACCCGATCCAAATAACATACCCGTGGCGGCGTGCCACCCGATCCACACAAAAAATTTACATAAGGATATACACACCGAGCTAAATTGCTCATTACCATAAAATATCGAATATCGGCCACAAGCACGCTAAGTGCACAATACCATCCTGGGGGGACTGACAGAGTCATACGCTACAAAACTCAAGCATAACTAAGGTGCGATATATAATCTGAATCTCAAGAGCTATCCTTCTCACATAACATCATCACTACACAGAAACTCAACACATAGGGAATTATCAAGTCGTTTCCCAACTCACACGGCACAACAGAATATTACATGAGATGAACGAAGATGGAACAACACCTGATGTTCTAATACCTATCTATGAAAAGCTGCTATACCGAAATGAACACGCCTGACTCATATGGAGCGCATAATCATATTTGAATCCATCCACAAACATCGAGTCTACCGTGCTCGCACCGAACTAGGCTAATAGATTTACCTGGGTCCATAATACACCACTTTTCTCATAACACACAAGAAAAACTTTCATATCCGGGACAAACATCCCACAATCCACAACAAAATGAACTGAGCGCCCTCCAGGCATAAATTCTCAAATAAGCAATATTACACCTCTTTATACTTGGTCCAAATATTCAATCCGTTAAGTGACTACATGTCACACTCATATGATATTCCCGTGGTCATGCTCCCACGTCCTTCCACACAGGTAACAAGTCTGCACATCCACACCACTGACCACACTAACGCTGTAAAATAATTCAAGAACCCATAACCAGGATGCAAAGCCTCTTTCACCAAACACCGATCTCTGGTGATACTGAAGACAACACCAGCTTACTATAAACATTCAAACCCCTTTTTCTTTCTCATCCGAGCTCATGACATCCTTGTCAACACTGAACCGCAACCTCGATCCTTACTTCTAGTTACATACCGCTTACTGCACCTAACATGCCAATATGAGATAGCGCGTAGATTCCACCATAACTCTTGAACCACTAATAGGGGGAACACTTCATCATATAGAAACCTTTTACCTACCTCAATTCAAGAGAACCACCACAACACACGAGTGAATTCCCACAATCACAATACATTCAAATCCTTAATTAGTAGTCTATACCACCATAATGCTTCTGGGATCTGCCCACCCATGACAGGCCATAATGCTTGATGCTTCCAAATAAAATCTATCAGGGAGACTGACAAGCCTCGCACATACTGTCACAAATCACATGCATAACTTAATCACACTGAAGGAACTGATCACTGCCATACATGTGCCATTTCAACCATGGCTAGCCAATCTATTTTCTTCCAATTTATCGTTTACTTAACTTAGAAGTAACGATAGCCTCATCCAAAAACATTGTGAACCCAAGTCCACTCTCCTTTCGAGTGACTTTATATCACGAGACCATGTTGTCTCAAAGCATGAGGGTCATCTCATACCCTCCTATGCTGCATCGCAAGCCGAAGATGACATGGAACACTCCGAGCCTCCTATCTCGGTCTTCTGCAAAAAGCCAAATTCTTAACCATGTTGCGGGCTTGAAACCCTTAAACACTGCATTCTTAACCCTTTGAATTCATTGGAACTATTTTTGAGAGTCACCCACTCTGGCTTGGTCCCGAATATAATCAACTCTACGGCTTCGCTGGCACCTGAACACCCATCTTGATAAAGCACCCGACTGAATCCCTTCCCTTGTAAATTACCTCTGTACTAAGCATAAATCCTGAATCTTTCCAAAGCCTAAACCTGATTCAATAAGGCCAACCCTTGCACACTTTTATCAAATCCCATGCTCGATTACTATTTTACCCTTTTTCCCTTAGCTACAATAACTTGTCAATACGCTGATAATCTGCAACCCTATGAGAAGATAACCCTGCAACCCAATCGTAGGCGGTGGGACTCTCCCACTTAGCTTGAAGCTACTCCTTGCACCACTCTGGACCCCACCGAAATTCTTTCTTCATTGATGACATGATCTTGCTCAACCAACCCGTCAAATTCTTCTAAATTCTCCTGTTGGCATTCCATGAATACTCTAATTCTCTAGCATCATTCACATATTCGGCCTCCCACCGAATACCCACTAGAATTCCTCGCAGAAGCTTGCCAATCACACGACCGCTAACCTGCTCACAGGAGATAACCCACCTGTGGAAATTACATGCCGACATCCTCCCACGTTGCTGCACGGGGAACAATTACTACGACCTCCATACTCCATCCTAAGTCTGTTCTCATTTACCAACTACACTGGTCCGTTCACTCTTTATGTACATCAACTAAATGCGCGACAACGTCTCCCAATTCACCGCTACGTAGCATCCTCCTTCAAGTCAAACAACCCTTCTTTCTGTGCATACAAATCTCCCGCCGTATAATAGCCAAATCACCGTCCACTAAAATTCTTAAATCACTCCAAACTTCTCCTCAAGATGTGCATCTATCATACCACAGAACTCATATGCTACACTACCCTTCTCCCACTTTAGTTAAACTCACTCCTTTAAGCAACCACCTGACTTTCGCTTCTTACACCTGGCCTCCTAGAAAGGGAACCACTGCCTAACACTTCTCACATATCTTCCTTCATTGTATGCTACCCAGTTGTTGCCTCAAACAAATATCATTCTCTGTGGCTCTTAAACCAGTAGATCACCACAACTTTAAACCTTTCCGAAGATCATCTTTCTCGAATCGCCTACATTAGAAATACCTATTCAGTCCTGAACCACCGCACACCATGATCTCTGACAACCTCTTCTTCAATATTACTTCACAACACTCTGACCCAATGCAACCGAAGAAACTATAACACCAGCAAACTTAACATATTCTATTCGATCAAAGACGACGATATCACATCACCGTTGAATGTTCCACCTCACTTGAAAACACAAAGTATTATTAATTCATCAACCCAAACTTGAACATTTATAGTTCAATTGCCTTTCCTCCGCCGGAAAACAACTACCGAAACCTCGGAATCAAGCTCTAGGAAGACCTCCTCTCAAGTCATTCACTGCCCCGACTGGGCAAGCATCCCACCATCACATCAACATCGCGTGGTAATCAATCATAAGCATCATAACCACCTGACCATAGCCTCAAAGCTCTCTGAAATACAAATACTGAGCTGAAACAACATAATATCCTTCTGCAGGGCAATGACAGTAGCCTCAACCAACTACGCATGGAAAAACATCACGCACCATATCTGTTGTACCATTACCATTCCTCAAATTCCCGATTTATAGCAAGCACTTCGGGACGCGTAAGATGGAATAGGAAGAAACGTAGGCATAAGCCTTAAAGGGAATCAAACCGCACGATGAGGAATTAAGAAGGGAAGTACTCCTAACAACCCTGTAGCATCTCGAAGATAAGTACATACGTCTCCGTACCGATCCGAAAGACTCTACTAGACTTGCTCATGACTCGTGAGACCTAAGGGAACCTAGTGCTCTGATACCACGTTGTCACGACCCAAAATTTGTTAAGGTCGTGATGGCATCGGACACCAATGTCGGCCAAGCCAACACAAAATAGTTAAATTAAATTCCTATTTTAGCGTTTGAAATATTTATTACCTTTCATTTCATTACATAATAAGTGAATAAAAAGCAGTTAAGTAAGTAACGATGGTTTAACAATCCATTTAAATAAAACACATCCCAAAATCATCCCAGAACCCTGTGTCACAAGTGCATGAGCAAATATCTAATAATTATACATGTACTACAATACTTGTCCAAAATACAAACTGGACAAGGATTTTAAAATAAAATACAATACATATGAGGGAGACTCTGCCGACTGCGGGTCGTCTCCAGATGGTACAGCTCGTCTAAGTCTCCAAGCCAGCCACATCACTCATCAAGCAGATCCACTAACTATGAATGTACCTATGCAATAAAAATGCACAACAAGTGTAGCATGAGTACGAAAACAACGTGTACTCAGTAAGTATCCCGCCTAACCTCGAAGAGGTAGTGGCGAGAGGTCAACTTTTGACACTTGCTAGAGGGCAGTTTGATAAAATCAAGGGTGACACTAAGCATGGATATCATAGGCAATTTAACAAGTAGCGACAGGAAATAGCAACTTCTTTCACATTTAATATTCTTAAATCCTTGTCATTTCAGTTGACAATTTAAAATTTCCAAACCAGTAATCAGGAAAAAGTCACAGAAAGTACGCAGCAAATAACATGCACAAACAATGCCAAGGGTTGAGCGACGCGAACCAACTATAATAAACGTGCACTGCTGAAGGGTCGAATGGCTCGAACCATAGATGCATCTATTACCCCGCCCACGTGCCCGGATTCCTAAATTTTTTGAAGATAAATATTACCCATTTCTTTACTAACTCCAATATATAATTTACTCTTAATTTCATGTTCAAATTCGTGGTCAAAATCCAAGAATGCAAATTCTACGTTTTTCTTCAAACTTCCCAACTTTTCCATAAATTTTCATGTTCAAATCCATGTATAAACCTTGTATTTAACTTGGAATGAGTAGAAAAAACTTACCTTGACATAGATGACGAAAATCCTCACTTGAAGCTCTCCAAAAATCGCCCAAACAAGAGAAAAATGAGAAGAAATGGAAAACCCATTTTAGAACACTTCACTGACCAGACGACCCTTCTATGCGATCGCATCCCTCCAACCGCGATCACATAAGCCAAGTCCCAGCTAACTACAATAATGTACAATGCGATCGCACACATTTCCCCTGCGATCACATAATCTAAAAGTCCAACAGCCTTCAAAATGCATTGTGCGATCGCATACTCCTCCATGAGATCGCATAAGCCAAAATCCTGCAGCCTCCAATTTCCTCTTTGCGATCGCACTCCCCTACCTGCGATCGCATAAGCCAAATTCCATTCCTCAAATTTTTCCTTCTATGTGATCGCGTACCAACGACCCCGGTTGCAATTCACACCTTCTGCACCAGAAAACATCAGCAGCAAATCACTCAAAATTGACCCGAAACCACCTCGAAACACATCTGAGGCCCCCGGGACCCTGTCCAACCATACGACTCAGTCCCATAACATCCCACAGACGTGCTCAAGGATTCAAATCACATCAAACAATGCCGAAACCATGAATCGCACTCCAATTCAAGCTTTATGAACTTTGAAGTTTCAAACTTCTACATTCGATGTCGAAACCTATCAAATCAATTCCGATTGACCCCAAATTTTTCACACAAGTCAAAATCAACATTATGGACCTTCTGCAACTTTCGAAATCTCATTATGACCCCAATATCAAAATTTCCACTTCCGGTCGGATATCTCAAAAACCTTAAAATTTCTATCTTTAGCCAAATGACTTCAAAATAACCTACGAACCTCCGAATTCACTTGTGATCGCGCTCCCAACTCCAGAATCACCATACGAGCTATTCCCAGACTCGAAATCCCAAACGGACATCAATATCACTGAAATGCACTTCAACCCAGACTTTTGAAATTTCTTCTAAAATGTTGATTTCTACAATATGCGCTGAAACGCTCCGGGGTCGTCCAAAACCCGTTCCGAACATACGCCAAAGTCCGAAATTATCATACGAACCTGTTGGAACGTTCAAGTCCTGATTTTGAGGTTGTTTACTCAAAATTCCAATCTTAGTCAATTCTTCCAACTTAAGGTTTCCGAAATGAGAATTTTCTTTCCAAATTGACTCCAGACTTCCCGAAATTCAACTCTGACCATGCCTACGAGTCATAATACCTGAAATGAAGCTACTCATGTCCTCAAACCGATGAACGACGCGCTAAAGCTCAAAATGACCGGTCGGGTCGTTACACCTATCGTCATTGTTTTGTCCTTATTCTCTATCTCAATCATTGTTGTGTCGCCTATGACTTCTACTTGTTTAACTTGTAAACATCATGCCTACTTATGGATGTTATGATTCATCCATGTCATATTTGTTTTGTTTCACTTAGGCACGATTCTTCTTCCATGTCGGCCATTCATGCTCTATTTGTTGCATTATCAAGAACATGCACCCCTCTCCCCTCCTCTTATTTGTTATGTCCATCTTCACGTCTCCATCATTCTAGTTAGATGAAATCATACCTTTTTCCTAACTATGGTCATTAATTCTATGCTCTCTTCTTATTCGGTTACTGACGTTCTTCTGTACATTCTCGTTTATTATTACTACTTGCATATTCTCTTCCTTGTCATTTCTATTATTGGTATTTCTATCATTTGGTTGGGACTGTTTTACGCGTATATGGTGAGGATGAGATAAATGCACGAAGGGTGTTGTCGTGCCGTTAGATTTGATGTCTTGAGTACTTCTTTTATACTATGAAAGTTTTGAGGTAATTTTTGTGGTTCATGGGCTTTCGTTCTAAGGAAAGGGTCGGTTAAGATGTTGGAAACTGTTGAATTGTGATTCTTTATGGTATTCTTTTATTGTTTTGTACAGTTTCATTGTGTACTCTATTCTATTATTCTGTCGTTATAGTTCTATTGATAGCTTACATTATAGTGTTTATTAATGAGCACCTTGTTAACTAAAAGCCTCGTCACTACTTCGACGATGTTAGTCAATATACTTACCAATACATGGGGTCGGTTGTGCTGATACTGCACTTCTACACACTCTGTGAAAATTATTGGAGCGAAGCTGCTGAAGAAGTCGGGGGCTGACCCTGAAGATGTTCGTGTATTCTGGATAGAAGCTGCCACTTGTCCTTGGTAGTTTTAGACATTATTAATCTGTTCATGTAGTTTTCAAACAGATCACGTGATTATTTATATTTGTTTTGTAAATTCTAAATCCTAGAAGCTCATGACTTGTACTACCAGTCCTTGGGAAATATAGTAGTTCCGGATAATTTATTTTTGATTAATTGACTTATTAATGTTATTGGAATTGGATAGTAATTAGTTGGCTTACCTAGCAGGTTGGGTTAGGTGCCATCACGACTAGTGGATTTTGGGTCGTGACAACGCGGATCAGAAGGCGCGGGATGTATCATTTATGGTCAGCGAGAAGTTTCTCTTGGAAGTCTCGCCGATGAAGGGTCTCATGAGGTTCGGGAAGAAGGGCAAGTTGAGCCCCAGGTTTATAGGCCCATTTGAGGTGTTGAGGCGAGTTGGGGAGGTCGCTTATGAGCTTGTCTTACCTCCCAGCTTATCAGGAGTTCATCCGGTTTTTAATGTTTCTGTGCTCCAGAGGTACCACGCCGACTTCTCACATGTGTTAGACTTTAATGCTATTCAGCTCGATGAGAGCTTGGGTTATGTGGAGGAGCCAATTGCTATTATTGATAGACAAGATCGCTAATTGAGGTATAAGAGGGTATCCGCAGTGAAAGTCCAGTGGAGGGGCCAACCAATCGAGGAGGCGGTGTGGGAGTCCTAGGAGAACATGCAGAGCTGATATCCACACTTATTCAGCATTCCAGGTATGATTCTAGACTTGTTCTAGGATGAACATTTGTTTAAGAGGGGGAGAATGTAACGACCCAACCGGTCGTTTTGCTTTCTAGAACCCTGTTTCCCTAAATAAGACTTCTCGTACTTTCATTTACTGATTTATGACTTGGGGGGATGGTTGGTTCGGGATTGGGAGAGTTTGGAGTGGAATCGGAACACTTGGTTCCTTAAGGTTGGCCAAAAGGACCAAGTTTGACTTCGGTCAATATTTTGAGTAAACGACCTCGGAATCGGGATTCGACGGTTCCAATGGGCTCGTATGATAATTTCAGACTTGGGTGTATGCTCGGACTGGGTTATGGATGACCCGGGAGCATTCCAATGGGCTCGAAATAGTGAAAGTTGATTCTTGAAGGTTTTAGAAGTTCTATAAATTTGGTTGGAATGCATTTTGGTGATATCAAGGTCCAAACAGAATTCTGAGACCAGGAATAGTTCTGTAATGTCATTTAAGAATTGCACGCAAATTTTGGTGTCATTCCGAGTAGTTCAAGTACATTTCGGTGCATTGGAAGTGAAATGAACAACTTGAAACTCTTAAGTTTTGATTCTTTGGTTCTGGGTTGCGATTCTTAGTTTTAATGTTGTTTCGGGCATTTCGAGAGTGCGAGCGAGTCCATTTTATGATTCCGAACTTGTTGGCATGCTTGGATGGGACCTCGGGGACCCCGGATACCAAGAAAGCATCGTGCAAGTTGAGTTTGCAGCTCAAAGGAGCTGCTGGTGCACCAGTTATGGTGTGACCGCACCTGCGGTTGGGCAACCGCAGGTGCGAGCCATGAGCCGCAGAAGCGGAAGTGGGAGGACAACCCAGACACCGCAGGTGCGAATCATGTAGCGCACCTGCGACGGCCCTTTGAGCCTGCAGATGCGGAGCTGGGCCGATAGGGGAGGATGCGCACTTGTGATGATTTTCCCGCAGGTGCGACCATCTCCCCGTAGGTGCGAAAAAGCTGAAGGCAGAGAGGTATTTTAAAAACGGGACTTAGGCATTTATGGAGTCATTTATTCCAACTTTGGGGGATTTGAGAGCTCTTGAGAAGGGGATTTCGACATAGCCTTGTGAGGTAAGTAAATTCTACCTAATGTGAGTTTAATACATAGTTTATGGGTAGATTTTAACATGTAAATTAATGAAAATCATGGGTTTAGAGGAAAATCTAGGATTTTGATAAAAATGGAGTTTTACCACGAAAATGGTTATGGAACTTAGTAAAAATCATATATTTATGTTCCTAAGGTTATGGGTAACAACTTTCTTTGAAAATTTTCAGAATTCGAGCATGTGGGCCCAGGGGGTAAATTTTAGGAATCTTTCAAATTAGGTTGGGTAATTACTTAAATGGTGGAATTATGAACTTTTGAGCATAGATTGATTAGTTTATGTAATATTTGACTAGCTTCAAGTTGTTGGGCATCAAATTTGGAGGTTTGAGCGCGTTCTTGAATTTAGGGAGTAGTCTTTGTTACGAGGTAAGTCTCTTTTCTAACCTTGTAAGAGGAAAATTTCCCCATAGATAAATTTAATTGATATGTAATTAAATGTGAGGGCTACATACGCACTAGGTGACGAGAGTCCATACGTAGCTACTAACTATGCCTATGTCCAGGTAGTTTTAGGCCTACAGCATGTCTTGTTGCTATTGTTACCGATTTATGCTTGTTCTTTGCCTTGAGAAATAGTGTGATTGAGTTGCTTACTAAATTTTTGAAAGGAGTTGAAATTGTTATAAAAAATTGGTATCTTAAAGGTTTTCATTTGAACCTCGTATTTCGAAAAGAATGGAAGACTACTATAATAACTTATGAAATCTATGTGTAACCGCATTGCATGTATGATTCGCGAGCGGGGAAATTCTTTATATTTATATTTTTCCGCGTCGCATGTATGATTCGCGATCGATATAATTCTTTATATTTATGTTTGACCACGTCACATGTATGATTCGCGAGCAGGATAATAGATGCATCTATGGTTCGTGTTGTTCGACCCTCGACAATGCACAATTTACATTTTTATTGTAATGACCTGACTTGTTGTTTTAAGAATTTACGCCCTGTTCAGCGACTTAAGG
Organism: Nicotiana paniculata; assembly: GCA_005239505.1. NCBI lineage: Eukaryota > Viridiplantae > Streptophyta > Magnoliopsida > Solanales > Solanaceae > Nicotiana > Nicotiana paniculata. The sequence continues at coordinate 29,724 of ML353184.1, forward strand.
TCTCGAGCAATTTCGTAATATGTATTATGACCTGCGTGCGTGGTCGAGTTTGGCTTTCGGAAGATTCGAAATTAAAGATAAAGAAAAATTCTCATTTTGAAGCTTAAATGGAAAGAGTTGATCGCAGAGTTGATTTTTGATAAAAGGATCTCGGAATGGAATTTTGATGATGATAATAGCTTCGTATGGTGATTTCAGACTTAGGCGTATTTCCGGATTTGGATTTGGAAATCAGTAGGACAATTCGACGCATTTTGACGAAAGTTGGAAAATAGAATATTTTTGGTAAATTCGACCAAAGGTGGAATTTTTGATAACGAGGTCGGATTTTGATTCTGAAAATTGAAACAGCTCTGTTACGTCATTTATGACGCGCGTGCATAATTTGAAGTCATTCCGGATTAATTTGATATGTTTCGGCGCAAAATATTTGAGTTGGAAGATTTGAAAAGTCATAATTCGATTCGATGCGTGATTAGTAATTTCGGCGATGTTTGACGTGGTTTAAAGCCTCGACTAAGTTTGTATTGTATTTTGGGACATGTTGGCATATTTGGTTAAAGTCCCGAGGGCTTCGGGTGGATTTCGAAAGGTTAACGGAGTTGATTTTGAATATTGAAGCTGCTGATTTTTTTCTGCTGTTCTGGACAGCATCTGGTGCATCACTTCTGCGATGCCTTGGTCGCAGAAACGACATTGCAGAAGCGTGAAACTCGTTGCAGAAGTGACTGGAAAGGGGGCTGGGCAGTGCTGGGCGTTCATCGCAGAAGCGAGCTCGCAAGCGCGATAAATCTGCCGCAGGTGCGAAACTGGGCAGCAACATAAGGACCAAAAACCAGTCATTTTGACATTTTTGATTGGGATTTTGGGAGCTTATATCTCGCAATCTATAAGGAATTTAGAGATGATATAAAAATGAGAGGTGTAGCCCTTTGTGTCTAGTTTTCATTAATTTATATGGTTTGTCATTTGGAGTTGTGTACAAAAGGTTATGGTTAATAAACTATAGACTGTCTGGAAAGAGTTTTGAAATCGCCAGAAATTTCTGTTTCATGGGGCTGACTTTGGGAGATTATATCTCTCCATATATAAGGAAGTGGGTGATTATCAACACAAAAAGTTATAGCCCTTGGTGTCTAGTTTTCATAAAGTTAAACCATTCATCATTTAGACATTTGTACAGAAAGTTATGACTGATTGAGGGAAGGCTGGTATTGCCTTTTATTTTGGCTGGAAATAAAGATCAAGTCGCATTTCATAGATGCGACTTGCCTGGAAAGAAGCTTATATTCGGGAGTAAGCCATTTTTATTCATTCTTGACGATTTTAGAGCTCGGGAGAAGCAATTTTCAGTAGATTTTTCAAGGGAAATATTGGGGTAAGTGTTCTTTATCCTATATTGATTATATTTCATGATTCCATACTTATTTACATTATGAATCCGTGAAGTTATGGAAGAAAAATCAAGGTTATTGCAAAATCTTTCAAAAATAAAAATTTAAGATTTGGAGGTCGAGTTGTTATCGAAATTCGATAAAATTTGTATGGTTGAACTCGTATCGGAATGGGTGTTTGGATTTCGTGAAAATTATGTCGGGTTCTGAGAGGCGGGTCCCGCGTTGAGTTTTGGTTGACTTTTTAAAATAAAATTTTAAGTCAATGTTATATTATCCGGAATTATTTCCGATGAATTCTAATGAAGTTATAAAATTAATTTGGATAGATTGGATCTATCCGGAGGTCGATTCAAGCAAGAAGGAAATTTTAGAATATCGGCCTAACTTCAAAAAGGTAAGTGTTTCCTAATCTCGAGTGGGGGAATTACCCATTAGGCATCGAGTCTTATGTGTCATTTGTGAAATGTGAAAAGCCGTGTATACGAGGTGGCGAGTACGTACCCGGGCTTTATATGTGCAAAATATATTGAATTAAAGTCTTAGGCATATTGTATAGTAAATTGGATAATTGTTGGCATATATTTAATCATCTAATTGCCATGCCTCGAATCACATTTATTGAACTTGTTTTTATACGACAATTCGATGTAGTTATTACTTGTATATTTTTTTGAATTCTGTGAGTTAGATGGTTTGATATTTTTTGGAATTTAGTTTCATTATGAATTTTTTCCTATGCAAATAAAATTAAGCAAGCTTAAGAAGGAGTGTTAGTATAATTATCTAAATTTGGATTAATGAAGGTTTTGCTTTTTGCTGAATAATTTCTATCTCTGTTGATTATTTTGTGGTGCTATACACATTACGTGGAGCCTTTGGCTATTTGATGTGAAATTAATTGATTTTGTTATATCTTTGGAATTTCCTTGTTGCCATTGGGCAAATTGTGATATGAATTGATCTTGTTATGTTGCCGTAATAATTTCCCGCATAAATTGTTGTGTCGTGCGAGTTGTTACTTTGAGGATATAAGGGTAGCATTGCAATGTTGATGTTATGTAGGTATAAGGGTGGCATTTCACTATTTTTGTGTTTGTTGGAATATTATCTGGGCGGAGCGATAAGGGTGGCTATAGGAGAGATAAGGGTGGCTATTGTCAGGGATGATATGTGATGTTGTGGAGTGGTTACATTGGTGATTTTATGTGATGTTGTGATTTTTCTTGTGTTTATTTTTATACCTTGTGCAATTTATTTTATTGTTGGTAAATTGATAATAGCCTGATTTATGTTGAAATTGGGAGTCGGTGGCCATTGCCAGACAGATTATGATATGAAATGTGGGCACGAGGTGGCCATTGCCAGGCGGATTATGATATGAAATGTGGGCACGAGGTGTCGTGGGTAAATAATGATATTGGCATGTGAATCGTCCGTGCAGTTGCAATATGAAATGAGGGCACGAGGTGGCGGGAAAATATGATGATTTAATTAGAGGTACAAAGTGCCATGGAAATATGAAAGTGGGCTGAGACCCGTATTTATGAAAAATATAAAAATGGGCTGAGACCCGTAGTTGTATGATTATGAGATGAAGTGTCACATGGTGACTTTTTAATTGAAAGAATTATATTTAAAATATTTATTTGGAAGGATTTTTATTCAAAAGATTTATTTGAAAGAATTACATTCGAAAGGTATTTTTTTGAAAAAAAATAGAGAGAGATTTATTTAAAGGAATTATATTTGAAAGATATTTATTTGAAGGAATTATATTTGAAAGAGATTTATTCGGAAGAATTATATGTGAAAGATATTTATTTGAAATACTTGATTTAATTGGGTGTACTTAGATCCATAAATTGTTGAGCGTTGTTAACGGTGTTCTTGTTGCCCTTATTGTTATTTATTTCCTATTATTTTGTATATCTTATTGCACAGGCTATTAGACTAGTGAGTGTCTTGGTTGTACCTCATCTCTACTCTACTAAGGTTAGTCTTGATACTTACTGGGTATCGATCGTGGTGTACTCATATTACACTTCTGCACATTTTTGTGCAGTGCCAGGTATTGGAGATATCAGACTCAGACAGAATTATAGTAGGATCGTAAGGATTCAAGGCAGAGCTGCTTGGTCGTCGCAGCCCCTTGGAGTCTTTTCATTTCATTGTACTGTTAATTTTTAATCAAACAATATTGTATATTCGGTCCTCGTGATCATTCTATGTGTTCAGATAGAGTTCGTGACTCAGTACTAGCAGTCTTGAGAGATTTCCATATTTTATTTCTGCTGTTAGTTTTGATTACCTATTTAATTAAAAAAAATGGCTTGAAATGTAATTGTAATCGTCTTACCTAGTCTTAGAGACTAAGTACCATCACGACACCCGAGCTGAGATTTTGGATCGTGACATTTATGTTGGATCGGGCCGAACGTCCTCGGTGGAATTTATGTGTTATAATAGTACTGGAAGCCCTTTTATTAATTTGTGTAAATTTACTGTTTTGGAGGGCATTTGTTTAAAAGAAAGTGTTCGGATTCTTCAATTTGGTGCAAAAGTCGTTCATTAGTTTCGCATTCTGAGTATTATTACTTCTACATATTGTGCTTATTTAGAATTCTTACATTATTATATTGTTGGCCCTAGTATGTGTCGAAGACGACCCCTCGTCACTACTTTTTCGAGGTTAGACTAGATACTTACTAGGTACATATTTTTACGTTCTCATGTTACGCTTCTGTACTTGATTGTACATGATTTGAGGCGAGTGCATCTGGTCACCAGCCCGGCACTTAGTTCGACTTTCCCAGTTTGAGACTACCGCTGAGCTGCCTTTTTGAGCCGTTCAGCTGCAGCTGGAGTCTCCTTTATATTTTATTTTTCTGTCTATTTCCTTCCAGACAGTAGGCTAGAATATGGTTTTGTATACTCTACTAGATTTCCCATTTACTTGTAACACCAGGTCTTGGCACACACATTAGTAGACTTTGATGTTTTGAGGTTGTTTTTTTATGATGGCAGTTCCATTTACTGTTCCACTTAAATCATGTTACGTCAGTAAATATTAAAAATATTTTCAGTTAACATAGAATGTTATTAGGTGGTTTCCTCTATCCAAACTGTTCTTAGTTATTCAGTGGTGGCTCTCCTAATAATGGAGTTGGGCGTCATCACGGCCTAATACAAAATTGGGTCGTGACAGAATATGTTTTTACCTTAGGAGATGAAGCCATAAGTTGGAGGAGTATCAAGCAATTATGTGTTGTTGATTCCATAATGGAAGACAAATATGTGGCTGCCTCTGAGGCAGCTAAAAAGGTTGTTTGGTTTGGGAACTTTCTAAAAGAATTTAATGTAGTTCCTTCGATTCAAGCACCAATTGTAATTTGTTGTGACAATAGTGGTACAGTTGCAAACTCGAAGAACCAAGAAGCCATAAAAGGAGTGAGCATATAGAGCGTAAATATCATTTAGTTGGGGACATAACTCAGAGAGATAATGCAAAAGTGTTGAAGATTGCGCCAGAGAACAATTTGGCAGACCCGTTTAAAAAGAGCTTGCCACAGAAGATTTTTAACAACCATGTAGAAGGAATGGTTATTAGAGTTCTAGTTTGCATGGTTATGAGTCTAAGTGGGAGATTATTTGGATATACTATTAACCATGCGGTTTAGATATAGTTAGGGGTGTCAATGGATATTTAAAAACCGACTAAAACAACCTAATAATCTATTAATTTCCTTTCGTAAGAATTAAATTTATCTTTTTGAATATTTAATCTTCCATATACATTATTCTTGAATCCCATCTTGGTTAATATCTTTTCATTCATGTGATTGATATTTTCTTTGTCTTTGCTTAGTTTCTTTTATGCTGCTGTAGAAACTAAGCAAAGACAAAGAAAATATCAATCACATGAATGAAAAGATATTAACCAAGATGGGATTCAAGAATAATGTATATGGAAGATTAAATATTCAAAAAGATAAATTNTATCTTTTTGAATATTTAATCTTCCATATACATTATTCTTGAATCCCATCTTGGTTAATATCTTTTCATTCATGTGATTGATATTTTCTTTGTCTTTGCTTAGTTTCTTTTATGCTGTTGTAGAATAGTTGATGGATCTAATACTCTGGTCATCTTTCATGTTTTCTTAATTCATCACCCTTTAAACAGTAAAAATGTCTAGAGAGTTTGTGAAGTCCTATAAAAGTATGTATGCTTGCATTCTGCTTTTACTAGTGATTTTTACCTGGCATTTTAAAAAAACAAAAATTAACTGAATCGTACCGATACCGAAGAGAAATCAACATGATTGAGGCGGTTGAAGAAAATCTAGTTTTGGTTATACATAATAAAATAACCGAAAAATTGGTATGGTACAAATTTTATAAAATAACCGACCGAACCAAACCATTGACACCCCTAGATATAGTATTGTGTTTTATTCTTTATGGAACAATTATTTATTTGATTTATTCAATTCAATAAAGTATTGTTTTAAATAGATCATTTGTTATATGTGTGTCCTTTAGTTACATAGTAGACAATTTAGTGTTGGAGTCTTAGCTCATGCACAGAAGATTAAATTATCGGTTCTTATAATTAATAAACTATGTTCACAATATTGTGGGGCAAAATATATTGATGATTGTGACATAAAATTAAAGTATAATTTATCTTGAATATGAGAGTGGTTTTGCTTCAACTTCTATACCAAGATGATGCGAACCAAGTAGAGAAAAGATGTTTTGTACTGAATATATATAAAATATTTTCTCTAATTTATTAAATGAGCTTTTACTCCTAATCTTGATATAGTTATTATGATCAAATGTGATTTTTTATTTATCAAAAGGTACAACTCCATTCAGAGTTAGTGTATGCCTAATAAATTGGACAATAACGAATAACATTTTTGAAATAATAATTAGTTGATAGAATCCATGACTCGGTTTTGAGTTTGATGATACCCCTTTATGTAAGCTTATAAGTTTTTATGTGAAACCCCGGCCGGTAAATTTTGTATACGTCACATGAAATAGTTTAAGCCGAATCATAAATGATTTAATAAGTTGATTAAATTAAATTGTTAGTGATTTAGTTTAATTAACAGGTATTTGTAATCTTAACATGGGGAGTTAAAGAAAGTGTTAGTGAATTTTTGAAATTCATATTGATGAGTTCAATTGCAGTTTTTAGTGAAATAAACTGCGATTAATTATAGTAGGATTTAATTTATCTGAATTTTCGAATTAATACTATAATTAGTAGCCTTTTATTGTCTATGTGGTCCCTGCTATACAAAATAAAAACCTGAACAAACTTGAGTAAAAAGTGACTTGGAAGACAAGTTATCCTTTTGAGTTAGAGTAGGATTTTACTTGCATTAGCAGAATTCTACACTTTTTTGAACCCTTATTGTGGCTTAATTTCATGTCTACTAAAGGAAGAATAGCTTCACCTAACAACTCACTCTTTAGAGTTGTATTGTTATGTCCACTCAAACAATTTCGTCCAAGGTCTTACAAGGAGCATAGCAGAAGACTGCAACCCTGGATTTTTGCTTTGTGGATGACCTGTAACGTTTTCAAGAGGTTAATACTTCTAATCTCCGTATTGAATCATCGTCTAGTTTACATATCTGTGATATCATAATTATATATTTGCTTTCGTTGCGCATACTCTAACAGATAAAACAAGTAAGATTGAAAAAAAAAATTCCCTTTCGCCAAAACTCTTTTAAGCTTTCTCAAAGAAGGTCAAGGTTACAATTGGAAACTAAAATCTATCCAGTTTTAAAACCAATCATATGTTTTATATTATACGCTATATATCTCATTTTTAATGTCATGAACCAAATAAATCATAAGTAATAATTAATTTTGGGATTATGATTTTTAATATACTAAACCTTAATTCTAAGTTTTATGAGGAAGATCGTTTAAAGATCATTGGACTTGCTGAACCACACAATCGTCTATCTTTCCTTTGGTATGTAATTTTGAACTTTTTTTTTTTTTTTTAAACAAACAAATCTGTGAATTCTCTCTTTTGGCTTTTGTTGACTATTATTAAACCACCAAACGTGATACATGAAATTTTTAGCTAAACTTAAAAAAGTTAAAGAAAGACAAGACTGGTAACTATCAATTTCTTAGTCGCTTGTAGTGAATCATGTGGTTAAATTCAAGTGCATAAGGAACTTCCAATAACTAGTTTGGCCATATATTCCAAAAAGTAACTAAGATGTGGACGTGTGTGTCAAAATTGTCCAAATATAGTTATATTTGTATATTACCACTCTTTTTATTTTTATTTACGTGAACTTATTTCTTTTTTGATTCGTTTAAAAAAGAATGACTAATTTCTAAATTTGATAACTATTTAGCTTAAACTTATAATTTTACTCTTGATAAGAAATTTTTATAACCACACAAATACTCTGATCCCCTTTTTGACTTGTTTAGGACAGTAAATTCCAAAAATCTTATTTCTTCTTAAATTTCTGTTCTGTCAAATATGTTCACATAAATTAGAACTGAGGTAGTAGTTAGTATGTCTCAATTACAAAATGGAGTGCTCATTGTTCCACTCGGAAAATAGTTTGGTCAAGACTAGCCGAGATTCTTCTAAGTTCCCATTTGTCTGCTTCCAAAATTTTAACAACATACAGGGAGACGTTTGCTTACCTGGGAACTAATGTCGGTGTAAAATTTGAGATTATATTTATCTCGTGTTTGGTTATGAAATTTTGCTAATACCAATATAAAGATACAAAAATCTAGATATTATCTGTATCTCATTTTATATGTGGGTAGGATTATAAATGTTGTGAACCCAAGTATCAGTAATACTAGTGCTATGCATCTTATTTCCATTCCTTGGCAGCAAATAAGCCACGCCATCTGCTCCCTAAACTCATGATGAAGAGCTGGTTCTCCTGGCTATGTACTTGGAATTGACCTGCAAAATGAAGTCTTGGTCGTCTTTCAGACCAGCTACGGAAGAGAAGACCAGGAGAGGCAGGACATATTGACTTGTCTTATCCACTCTACACAGTTAGATAGATTCTCTTTAACTGTTTTGAAGAAAGATGCAACCAAAGTATAGTCATGGATACATTTCTATTTAGTCTACTAATCTGCTCTTTAGTTTTAATTCAAAAGGTTAATGGTCAAGGGGATACCATAACTACAACTCAGTTCATCAAAGATGGTGAAACTATTGTTTCCTCTGGTGGATCATTTGAATTAGGATTCTTCAGTCCAGGAGAAACTTCTTCAAATCGATATGTTGGAATATGGTACAAGAAACCCACTGTTATTACTCCAGTTTGGGTTGCTAATAGAGTAGCTCCTGTCACCAATAAATCTGGGGTCTTGAAAGTCATTCAGTCAGGTCTTGTTGTTCTTGTCAATGATACTAATGCCACTGTTTGGTCAACCAATTCATCAACAAACGTCCAACATCCTGTTGCACAGTTGCTGGACACTGGAAATTTTGTGGTGAGAGATGCAGATGATCCAAATCCTGAAAATTTCCTCTGGCAAAGCTTTGATTATCCTAGCAATACACTGCTGGCAGGTATGAAGCTTGGAACGGACTTGGAGACTGGATTAGAAAGGTATCTTAGCTCGTGGAGAAGTAATGACGATCCTGCTCCTGGGGAATATACTTATCATTGTGATCCTACTGGTTATCCGCAAGACCTTACGAGAAAAGGGCCTAATGTGACTTTTAGAGCAGGGCCATGGAATGGTCTTCGGTGGAGTGGTGCACCCAACATGGTGAACAACTCAATCATCTCTTTTGGCTTGATCATGAACAGTAGGGAAATTTATTACAATTATGAACTTGTGAACAGATCTGTTATTTCGACTTTAGTGATAAAGCCTTTTGGGAAAACTATGCGTATCATTTGGATTGAAAAGACTCAGAGTTGGGTTAATTATCACTCTGCAGATGCAGATGACTGTGATACCTACAAATTATGTGGTGCATATAGCACTTGCAACATTCTGAGTGATCCTTTTTGTCAGTGTTTAGATAAATTCGAGCCGAAACATCCAGATGATTGGATCAGGTCGGACTGGTCGAGTGGTTGTGTGCGGAAACGCCCACTGAATTGCACGGGAGATGGGTTTCTAAAGTACTCTGGTGTTAAACTGCCTGATACACGATTTTCTTGGTTCAATGCGACAATGACACTAGATAAATGCAGGGCAGTTTGCTTGAGAAACTGTTCGTGTACGGGTTATACTAATCTGGACATACGCAATGGAGGAAGTGGGTGCTTGTTATGGATTGGGGAGCTGGTTGACATCAGAGAGCTATCTCAATCAGGGCAGGATATCTACATTAGGATGTCTGCTTCGGACATAGGTAATATGCAATTTACTGATTGCCTGAGATACGTTCTGTAGAAAGCATCAAACATCTAAGAAACTTGTAGAGACCTTTTTTCTTGCCAAAATGAAACCTCCCTGCCTATAATCTTGGCATGTTTTGAAAGAACTACACAAGGTTGAAAGAACTACACAAGGTAATAGTACAAAACTCTCACTATACAATGCTTGTGGTCAAGAATGATTCACTCAATAGTTCAATGTGATAAGGCTTATCAGAAAACAAAGAAAGAGGATTGTATATACAAGGGTCTAGCTGTAAACTTTAAGAAGGTTGCGGTTCTACTTCTCCACATAGATTACTATCCTTCAGGCTGTTCTAAACACATTCTTGCCCGTTTCATTAGAGATGGACTATTTCAATGCCATCAACAAAGCTCATATAAGGCGAGAAAGATAATCCAATTCCACATTACGGAGAAAAAGACTTCTCGGACCGTCCTGTTTTCCAGGAAATAAATAGAACAAGTATAAAGAAGTGGATAAGAACTTCTACTATTAGTAGAAACAACTATTTAAAATTTTTGGATGGCAGATGTTGCAGGTTCAGCTGGATCAAAGGGAAAAAAAGCTGTCATACTTGCAGTAGCTTTGCCACTATTGGTTGCGTTGATTCTGCTAGGTCTAGGTGTAGGCCTGATTCTTTACAAACGAAGGAGAGAGGATCCAGTGATTACAACAAAGGGTAAGCAAATCATACAAAACCTAAATCGGCTAATTATGGTTATTATTTCTGTTTATCACCAATATTTCTTGTGGAGCATGGTCTGAACAAAGTCTACCTACATGTTCAAATCGCAGGGAGATTAGGCGGTCACAGCAACAAGAATGATAACAGTAATCAAAGTCACTCCGAAGATTTTGAGCTACCACTTTTTGACTTGTTTACATTAACCAAGGCTACTGACAACTTTTCATTTGTGAACAAGATTGGAGAGGGTGGCTTTGGCCAAGTTTACAAGGTATAAACATTTCTCAAACTTCAAGTAATGATACTCAAGACTCGAGAGCGCATTGAAAAAAGCCGTCTAGTTTCTTTGCTTTACACAAAATGAAAATTAACTCTTGGAGTCAGTACATACAGCAGTGTATGATAGTACGATGAGTGGAACGAGTTATAAGTAGAGAGCCTTATTTCGAGACCAACAATGTTTTAAAAAACAAAGGTTTCAAATTCAAAGTAAGAAAGGGGCATAAACTGCTAAGCTTCAATCCAACCATGGGAGAAATTTTTGTCCATTTTTTGGTGCAAATTAGTGGTATGCTTAACAGTTTCTAGCAACATCTCCTCTAAATAGAAATGAAGTGTGTGAGTGGATGCTGCCTAAACAAGAACTTGACTGGAATAGTAGGGCAAAAATGACCATTCCCTCCATCGAATTTCTAACAGGACTGCTACTTTTACAGGGTGTGTTAGAAGATGGACAAGAAGTAGCAGTGAAGCGGCTTTCAGAAACATCAGAGCAAGGACTTCACGAGTTCAAGAATGAAGTTAACTGCATTGCAAAACTTCAGCATCGAAATCTTGTAAAGCTTCTAGGATGCTGCATTCAAGGAGTAGAGAAGATGTTGGTGTATGAATACTTGCCAAATAAAAGCCTGGATTTATATATATTTGGTTAGTCTTTCACATCTAGTGTGCGCCATTTCTTTCAATGCAATCAGTTGTTATGAGTGATATAAAACACCTCATACTTAAATTGCTAATGTTCAAGAAGGGAGCTTCTAATTTGATTTCAAGCAGAGGTTACTTTCGTGTTTATTGAAAGATTATTGTAATAAATTGAAAACATTTGGCAGGTGAAGAAAGGAGCGCAATACTTGATTGGCCCAAGCGCTTCAACATTATCAAAGGAATTGCTCGAGGATTGATGTATCTTCATCAAGATTCTAGGCTCAGAATCATCCACAGAGACTTGAAAGCTAGCAATGTCTTGCTTGATATTGAAATGAACCCAAAGATATCAGATTTTGGGATGGCTAGAAGTTTTGGAGGAGACGAGACAGGAGCCAACACACGACGTGTTGTTGGAACATAGTAAGATTTAATCTTTGACATGTAGTTTATGAGCACTTGCATATCATGCATTATATAATCATGCGGTTTCTTTGTTGCAGTGGTTACATGTCCCCAGAATATGCAATCGACGGGATATTTTCAGTGAAATCAGATGTCTTTAGCTTTGGGGTATTAGCACTAGAGATTGTGAGTGGAAAGAAGAATAGACGATTTGTTCATCCAGACCACCACCTCAACCTTCTTGGACATGTAAGTCCTAAGTGTAACTCCTAAGTGAAAAAGACTTTACTTAGAAAAAGTATTAGTTAATGCATTTAAGTTTGAGATAATGCATAAAATTCCCCTGAACGATACCTGAAGTTGCTATGACACACCTTACTTTTGCGGGGGTCCTTTTACTCCCAATATTTATTTTTTTCGTAATTCTTTGCACCTTTATTGCTGACGTGGAGCACTGCGTGATAACAACTCCTTCAAGCGCGTGAGAACTCAAAAAAAAGGGCTCTAACCTATACGAAATGGCCACGTATTAATTCCAAAGCTAATTTTTAAGAGTTCTTCGACCCCATTTTATCACCCATTTTCAAGAGCTCGAAATCTAATTTTTGGTGTCAAAATTCAACAAAAACTTGGCTAAATCCACACCAATCAAGCTCAAATTTCAATTACAACTTCACAACAGCATCATCATCATACCCCAGCGATCAATTTGACCAACAACCAAAAATTTTGACAAACTCATTTTCTTGTTCTTTAAGCTTTTTCAATGTTCAACAATGGTGGATTCGAAACATTTTTTTTCATTTTTGAATCTTATCTACTACTGTGGATTTAGAATGAATTTAGCACTTGAATCAACGTCGTCCGAATTTTCTCAACACCTAATAATTTTTCAAGTTCATACAAAAAATTTTGTCCTTTTCATTTTTCTAAATACAAAACAATATTTTCATTACATTCCTAATTAGAAAGAAAAGAAAAGAAAAGGAAGAAAATAAAATGGATTTAAAAAATTTTAAAAAAAAAATACAAACATACATGTGACAGCGAGTGTATTTCACAGCTTGCCAAATGTTTGGTTCTCTATACCACGCCAGCAGTAGGGTGACATTTACTCCACTTTAAGACCTCCGCAAAGTTCAGGGAAGATTTTCTGCATTATCCCTTTACGTTTTATGTGCACATGGTAAATAACATGTAAATTTCTACTATAAACTAATACCTGTTAAAAAGGGATAACTAAATTACTATCACAGGTTAAACTATGCTGATAGTGCAAGAGTTGATAGTTTATATAACTTAAATCCTTTGATTTGCAGGCATGGATGCTTCATAAAGAAGGAAGGCAATTGGAACTAGTCGATTCAAATCTGGTGGACTCATGTTGTGTGTCAGAAGTACTAAGATCAATCCATGTGGGATTGTTATGTGTTCAACAGAATCCAGAGGACAGGCCAAGTATGTCTACTGTGATTATGATGCTGAGCAACGAAGGCATTTTGCCACCACCTAAACATCCTGGCTTTTTCACTGAAAGGAATGTTAAAGATGCTGAATTTTCTTGGAGTACACAAACTCCTAGTTCTATAAACGAAATTACCATCACATTGTTGAATGCTCGATAAGACGCCTATCCAAAGTGGGCTACACCTTCCATCATTTCTCAGAACTGTATTAAATTCCTCCCCTTCTCTTCTTTATTAGTTAAATTCCATCTTTGAGTTCCATTAGCTACTCCTATTCAATTTCAGAGAGAAGTTAAATTCAGCTACCAACAGCTTACTCTTTGCATTCGTTATATAAATCTCTCTAAAGTTTTCTTAATGTGCATATAGTAAAAATCCCTTACCACCACAAGGTAAACCTGCAGCACTATGATCAGCAATTGTGTCACCAAATGCTTTAGCTTGATCATAGGGGAGAATCACATTTTATAAGAAACTTGTCTCTGCAAGTTCATCATCTTCATCCTTTGCAAGAAGCCTTACTTGTCTGTCTGCACGACAAAGATTTAAGACAATGAAAATGTAAAGAGATCAGAAGCAACAAATAAAAGGAAAGAAGACACGGAACAATCAAATTTAAAACTTGCATTGTGTAGAGACTGGAACTGGAAACAAACTATATCAAGGAGAAGGAAAAGAAAGTGGAACAGTGGCATAAAAAAGAAACAAGTTTGATGGGTTATATTCTGTTTTGATGATCTAACAAACTTTTATGTGAAGAGCCAGAGAAAGGACTTGATATATAAACAACAAAACCAGTTAGCTTCAATTCAAGGAATTCCGGACAGTGTACCGATAAACAATAAGGGACCAGTTGGAGGACCTGATCCCTTGACAGACTCACAGACGAAAGTACATGGTCAACTTTACAGCTGTAAAAAGCTGTGACAGAAAAGTGACTGCCTGCAACTGTACATGCTACAGTGCAGCAGTCACTTCCCATTGTTGTGAAGTGTACCCTCAAGATTTGCAACATCCTTCTTGGAATGTGGTAAGGTCTTTATTATCTTGTTTGAAGACAAACAAGATACTCACTTGAGCATTTACGAAGAACCTCCTCTCAAGCATTGAAGTGCCCTCTAGCATTCAAGACTCAAGTGTTTCAAGAGCAAGAAGACAACTCCACTAAGACAGACCAGTTTCACATTGTGTCGTTAGTGTCTTTAGTTGAGTTATAATCTTGCATTTTGTTTTCATTGTATCCTACTTGCTTTATAGAAGCATTTTGTTAGGAATCTCTTAACCTCAAACCATCTGTGATTTTGTGTGACTAGAGTTAGTCATAAGTCAAAGTTTTTGTAACTAGGTAGTGACAAAGTGGCTTATAATAGTGTTTACAAGTTAGTGTGTGGAAGTATTTGTAAGAGTGCTTTACAAAGTGGCTTTTAATAGTTTAGATTACAAGTTAGTGAAGTTGAAATCCTGCAAGTGCAGGTCGTGGTTTTTGTCCCCTTAAGAGGGATTTTCCACGTAAATATCCCGTGTCACTTTTCTTGTATTCTTAAAGTATATCTCTGTGGAAACTCATAGAGGACCTGGTAACTCTACTGTTTGGTGGACTCATAAACCTTCAATTGGTATCAGAAAGGGTTCTTTCTAAATGATTAACACCTAGAAAGGATCTGTAATGGCTGCTCCACCAAACCTCGAAGAAGGACAATCGACATATTGACCTCCTAAGTTCAACGGTCAGTACTATGGGTGGTGGAAGACCCGCATGCACGACTTCATCATGGCTGAAGATTCTGAGTTATGGGACATCATCTGTGATGGTCCTCATGTTCCGATGCACAAGGTTGGAGAAGCTGGTTTGATGGTGCCAAAAACCAGGAGGGACTACAACGATGCCGACAGGAAAGCTGTGGAAAAGAATTTTCGTGCAAAGAAAATTCTCGTGTGTGGCATTGGACCTGACGAATACAATAGGATCTCCGCGTGTCAATCAGCCAAAGATATCTGGGATGCTTTGCAGACTGCCCATGAAGGAACAACACAAGTGAAGCAGTCCAGGATCGATATGATTACTACTGAGTACGAGTTGTTCAAGATGAAGGAAGATGAATCTATACAGGATATGCATACCATATTCACTTCCATTATCAATGAGATTCACTCTCTAGGAGAAGTCATTCCTAGGAACAAGCTAGTGCGAAAAATCTTAAGTGTTCTGCCTAGTTCCTGGGAAAGCAAGGTCAACGCCATCACTGAAGCAAAGGATCTGCAGGTCTTAACAATGGATGAGTTGATAGGAAACTTGAGAACATATGAGATAAAAAGAAAAAAAGGACAGTGAGAGAAGGGAGTCCAAGAAGGAGAAGAACCTGGTTCTTCAAGCTGAAAAGCGTGAGTCAAGTGAAGAAGACAACGACATGGCCTATCTTACCAAGAGATTCCAGAAGATGGTACGAAGGAATGGGGGAATACCAAGAAGAGGCAACTCAAGAAAGCCTAAAAACTATGGCCTATGTCATAAATGTGGTAAGCCCGGACATTTCATAAAAGACTGCCCGCTCCTGAAGCAGGACAACTACAAATACAACACTGACAAAGCTGCGAAGAAGAACCAGGTCCCTGACAAGAGATTTAGCAGAAAACACGCAGCTGACAATGTTGTAAAGCAGGCTCTTGCTTCTTGGGGAGATTCATCAAGTGAATCAGAAAAGGAACCTGAAGCAGAAAACAACTCTATGCTGGAAGTTGAGAACAAGGCTAAGGAGTATGATTCATTGTTTGCTCTTATGACTCAATTTGATGAAGAAGAAGAAGATGACACAGATGAGGTAAATTTCAGGGATGTTCAGAGAAATTTGAAATCCTATTCTCCTAAAAAATTAATGTCATTGTCAAATGTTCTCATTGATACTTATTACAAGTTAGTTGAAGATAAAGATTCATTGACTTTAGAACTAGGAGAAGTAGAACAAACTAGAGATGACCTAGTTGTGTGTGTGGTTGACTTGAAAGAAATTGTAGGAAACCTTGAAAAGGAGAAAGAGTCTCTAATGTGCAAAATCAATAGTGTTGACAATGAAAGAGATGACCTAATGGTAGTGGTTGTGGATCTTAAGGATACCATAAAAAATCTTGAAAAGGAAAAGGAAGAGATAGAGAAAAAACCAGAAAGTCAGAAAATGAGAGAGATGATCTAACTGTAGTAGTGGTAGATTTGAAAGAAACAGTGGAGAATCTAAGCAGTGAAAAGGTTTGTCTGAATATGAGAATAGATATTGTTGAGCAAGAAAGAAATGATCTTCTAGTGGTAATCACAGACTTAGAGAAAACTATTCAAGGACTTAGACTAGAACCTAGTTCATCGAGTGTGGATAAAGGAAAGGAAATAGCTAGTGAAAGATATGTAAAACTTGAAAAAGAACTGAATGAGGCCAAGAATAGTTTGTGCAGTGAGGTTGAGAAAAACAAGGAGTTGCAAGCAGAAGTGAGCAAAATAAAATCTGATCTTAAAAAATCATTGAACTGGACCTGGTCCACTGATGTTGTCACTGCTATGTACTTTAACAACTCTGGAAACAAGCAGGGAATCGGGGTTCAAAAGGAGAAAACTCCCTACAACCCACACAACAAATATGTCACAGTCCCAGACAATTGGCTTTGTACCCATTGTGGGAACAACTAGCACTTTAAGGAAAGTTTCCCAGTCAGGGATCAATCAGTCCAGAAAAACAAGATGTTTGCAGGAAGGAGAAATACTAAGCAGGGACCAAGTCCCAGCAAGAAATATCAATTCCTGTCGGCATGGACTAGAAGAATTCTTATTCATCCCTTTCCTAACTACAAGGGACCCAAACTTGTTTGGGTTCCTAAATCTAACCATTGACTTATTTTTGCAGGGATCAGTGAGGGTAACTGGGCTACAATGGATCATGGACATCGGATGCTCAAAGCATATGACTGGAAATCCCATGGACTTTTTCTCATTGAAAGCCTTGCAGTGAGGGGATGTATCCTTTGGAAATGGAAAGAAGGGACACATCCTTGTTGTTGGAAGAGTTGGAAGGTCTCTGGAGCACTCAATAGAAAATGTATACTATGTGGATGGCTTGAAATATAGTCTACTGAGTGTCTCTCAAATCTGTGATAAAGGAAACAAAGTGGAGTTCTTGTCCAAAGTGTGCACAATTACTAGTCTAGTAATTGCAGAAGTGGTGTTGATAGCCAAGAGATACAAGAACATCTATGTTGCTGATTTCGAATCTTTAGAAGCTGGTGAATTGAACTGCTTGAAGGCAGTTGATGACGATGTAGAGTTTTGGCATAGAAGGTTGGGCCATGCCAGCTTTTCTCTCCTGAACAAGCTGATAAAGAAGGACCTGGTTCGCGGTCTGCCAAATTCCAAGTTCAAGGAGCACAAGGTTTGTGATGCGTGTGCCAAGGGAAAACATGTGAAATCATCTTTTAAGCCAAAGAAAGATGTTAGCACATCCAGACCTCTTGAACTTCTTCACATGGATTTTTGTGGACCTATGAGAATTCCAAGAAAGGGTGGAAAGAAGTACATCTTTGTGATTGTGGATGACTACTCAAGATTCACCTGGACATTATTTCTTAGAACAAAAGATGAGACATTTGAAGTTTTTGTGGCCTTTGTAAAGAAAATCCAAGTGAAGATGGACCTAAAGGTAGCTTGCATCAGATCCGACCATGGAACTGAATTTGATAATGCAAAATTTGATGAGTTTTGCAATGAGAATGGAATCACACACAACTTATCAGCACCAAGAACTCCTGTGCAAAATAGAGTAGTGGAGAGGAAGAACAGAACCCTGGAGGATATGGCTCGAACAATGCTCATTGACAGTGGAATTGCTAAGAATTTCAGGGCTGAAGCAATCAATACATCCTGCTACTTGGTGAACAGGTGCATGATCAGGTCCTTCCTAAACAAGACCCCGTATGAATTGCTCAATGGAAGAAAGCCTAAGATAACGCATTTACGAGCCTTTGGATGCAAATGCTATGTTCTGAACAACGGGAAGGATCAGCTTGGAAAGTTTGATGCCAAGAGTGATGAAGGAATCTTTTTGGGATATTCTTATCAAAGAAAAGCATACAAATTGTATAACAAAAGAACCCAATGTGTAGAAGAGAGTGTTCATGTTCTCTTCAATGAAACTCCCTCCTCAAACAGGGACAACAATGGTGATGATCAAGACAATGAACCACTCCTGGTTCCTGGAGAGATTTCTGATGTATCAAACGACAAGGAAGACATGATGAGTCAATCCAAGGAGATGATTGAAGGCAACGTAACTTCTTCCTCAGGAACACAAGAGGAATCCGGTACCCCAATCTCTCCCATAAAAGCTAAGGAAAGAGTTGGAGATGCTGCGGAAGGTACTCCTCAGATAGCAAAACAAGAGACTCAGGGATACCCCTCCAATCTGCCAAGTTCCTCCTCAAATAAATTTCAAGTCCCAAATTGGAAACATAAGAGCTCCCATCCTCTTGATAACATAATCACTCCTCTTGATTCTGGAGTTCAAACCATATCCAAAACCAGAAACTCTCTAGCCTTTTCAGCCTTTTTATCCCAAATAGAACCCAAAAATATCAAGGAAGCCTTGAAGGATGCAGATTGGATCATTCCTATGCAGGAAGAGCTTCATCAGTTTGAAAGAAACAAAGTGTGGCATTTGGTACCTCGACCATCAGATAGAACCATCATAGGAACCAGGTGGATGTTCAAGAACAAACTGGATGAGAAAGGGAAAACTACCAGAAATAAAGCTAGGATTGTGGTTCAAGGATACAACCAAGAGCAAGGAATTGATTGTGATGAAACTTTCGCTCTTGTTTCTCGTATGGAAGCTATTAGAATTCTCATTGCTTTTGCATCCCATATGGAATTCACATTATTCCAAATGGATGTGAAAAGTGCATTCTTAAATGGATATCTCAAGGAAGAAGTGTATGTCAAGAAACCCCCTGGGTTTGAAAGTCATGTTCATCCAGAGCATGTCTTCAAGCTGGACAAAGCTCTGTATGGCTTGAAGCAAGCTCCCAGAGCTTGGTATGAAAGGCTGTCCAAATTCCTACTAGACAATGGATTCACTCGAGGCAAGATTGACAACACCCTATTTCTGAAGAAACAAGGAAGGAACCTTCTTATAGTCTAGGTGTATGTTGATGACATTATTTTTGGGGCTACAGCAGACTCACTGTGTAAGGAATTCGCAATTCTCATGGGAAGTGAGTTTGAGATGGGCATGATGGGGGAACTGAACTTCTTCCTGGGCCTTCAAGTAAAACAATACACCAAGGTTACATGCATCAGTCAGCAGAAATATATCAAGGAACTGCTCAAGAGGTTTGACATGGAAGACTCCAAGGTGATTGACACACCCATTGCAGTGGCTACCAAACTTGACATGGATGATTCTGGCTCTCCTGTAAATCAAACTATGTACAGAGGGATCATTGGCTCTCTTCTCTACCTTACAGCAAGCAGGCCAGACATTGTATTCAGTGTGGGACTGTGCGCAAGGTTTAAATCCAATCCTAAGGAGTCGCATCTAAAAGCTTCTAAGAGGATCCTACGCTATCTCAAGGGCACACATGACCTGGTCCTATACTATCCCTCAGGTGACAATTTCTATCTTGTTGGTTACGCTGACGCTGACTATGCAGGTTATCTGGTGGACAGAAAATGTACCTCGGGGATGGCTCACTTTCTCGGACTGTGCCTAATCTCTTGGGGCACAAGGAAGCAGAACTCAGTGGCATTGTCCACATCAGAAGCAGAATATGTTGCAGCTGCATCTTGTTGTGCTCAGCTGTTGTGGATCAAAAAACAACTGGAGGACTTTGGAGTGCTTATCAATAACATTCCACTTCTATGTGATAATACCAGTGCGCTCAACATGGAAAAGAACCCAGTTCAACACAAGAGGACTAAGCACATTGACGTGAGACATCACTTTCTCAGAGACAATGTTGAAAAGGGGCACATCAGTATGAGGTTCTGTTGCACTGAAGATCAGATTGCAGATATCTTCACCAAGGCACTGGGCAGGGAGCATTTTGAGAAGAATATAATGGCACTGGGCATGTAGAGACCAAACTAGGGACCCCGTTCTCTTTTTATTTTTTTTAGCTATGAATGTCTTACTCGGGTGAAGATGGCTAAGGTGTTTTCTGATAAAGTATAACTCACATCAATATCGTTGAAGGTAGACACTCATTATGACTACAGAATTTAAAGGAGTGGCATTGTAGAAAATAAGAGGACTGAGCAATCTCTTTTCAAAAATAAAACAAGTACGGGACCTGGTCCCTGTACCCTAGGTTAGTAGCTATGTGTACTCTATCCCTCTTTCAAAAAGTAATTGCATTAATTACTATTGCAACACCTTACACATCCATCACGTCTATCACTCCACCCTTTCAAATCCATATGCACATTTCCCTCTTCCCAAAACTGGCTACCGCTAGTTGAACCCGTTTCTCTTCCCCTTCA
Source organism: Nicotiana paniculata (assembly GCA_005239505.1). Classification (NCBI taxonomy): domain Eukaryota; kingdom Viridiplantae; phylum Streptophyta; class Magnoliopsida; order Solanales; family Solanaceae; genus Nicotiana; species Nicotiana paniculata. The sequence goes on from ML353184.1 coordinate 50,537, forward strand.
TTACTCCACTCTTCTATAAACCCCCCCCGTCTCCAACCTATCTATACATACACACTCTCTCTTGTACTTAAGAACAACACATTTTCTCTCTCTCTCCCTTTCAATCCTTGTACCAACTGTCAACAATGGCTTCCTCAAATGAACTCATGCCTTCAATCACCACTGACCTCAACACTGTTCCAATGGATGGTCAGGGGTCCTCCCCTCCAGAGGTATCCATCTCTGCTCCTACTCCATCATCACCTCCACCTGTACCAGAAACTCCCAAGGGACCTTCAGTCCTAGAAGCCCCTCTTTCTTCTCCTCCAGCTGATTCCCCACAGAAAACCCTAACTGATGAAACAACCATCGTACCTCCTCCTTCCTCTGTATCACCATCTGAACTCTTCACCGTTGAATCTTCTCAAGTCTCTGAAGCTTCAAAGGATAACCCCGACCAATACATCAACTCCTCATTTCTTCATTTCTCGACTCCCATGGAGTCTCCTGAAAAAGAGGCGGCTGAAAATATAATGACCATTGCCTTTGAGAACTCCCCTTCTGAAGGCGCCTCCTCCCTCCCTGAAACTCAGGGAGCATCTTCGTCCATCCTAGAGGATGAAGGAACATTGTTCCTTTTTGAGTCTCCTCACCATGAGGCTATGTCTCTCAAATCTAGTGAGGGACCTGGTTCTACACCTTCTCAGTCCCCTCAAGAACAGATCTTCTATACACCCCCTCTTGAGTCCATCCCTCTATTTCATGAGCCCATGAATGCAGATGATGAGGAAGATATGGTGTTGAATGCTCGATTCAAACTCCGTCACAGCGTCAGCACTCCAGCACCATCTGTGAAGCGTCCTTCCACCAGGCTACAGAAGAAAGAGGTTGTTGATCTGGCTCTTGAAAAGAGTAAGAAAAGTAATAAGCAGAAGAAGAAAAGGCTGGTAAAGGATGGTCAGGTGGTGGGGGATAAAGACATTATTGTGGTTGCAGTAGAGGAAGACACTGCTGAGGAACCTAGTTTATTTAGTAGAAAGGAAGAAATCTGGGTGTTAAAAGTGATAAGAAAAAGATTCTAAAAAGTGTTGAGAAGGCCAAGCAGAAGGTGGTTGGGGAGGTAAGCGAGAGGAAATCTATGTCTGCTAGTTCCAAAGGGAAATACGTGAAGGTGTCAGGGAAACGAAAAAAGGGAGGAAGAAACTGCGGGAGAACCTGGTGCTGTGAAGCCTGTACCAAGAAGTAGTGGGAAGTGGAAGGAAAACGTCCAAAAACAGTGTGTTGTGGGGTCGTACTTTTGATCTTGAGATTCTTGAGATGCCTGGCATAATTCAACTCATGGCCATGGTTGAGTTCCAAAAGTGGGAACATTTTTTTAAGGTAAGTGGACCTAAGGTACATGAAGACGCTGTGAAAGAGTTCTATGCCATCCTATTCACTCCTGAAGACGGTCATGTTTGTGTGCTGGTAGGAAGTGTGGATATTGTACTTGATGACGCTGCCCTGGGGACAATTCTAGATTTTCCTTCGGAAGGGCTGTCTTCAGTGGACCCTGATAAGTATGCATGTAGAGGTGATTTTCGGAGAGCTAAGTTAAACCGGGGACAGTCCAGCAGGGGGACCGGGTGCATAAGAAGGCTATGCTTCCTGTTTACCAACTACTCTTTGAGCTGGTGAACAAATTTCTTCTTCCCCGAGCTGAGAGACGTTCTGCGGCTTCCAGAGCTGATTTAATTTTGATGGAAGCCATTGACGATTTCAAGCCTGTCAACCTGCCTGCTCTTATGATGAATCACATGGATAAGGTTGTCTCTGTCAAGGATGGGAATCATGGTCCCCCCTATGTCTTTCTTCTCACTCGAGTCTTTGAGTATTACAAGATTCCACTTAGAAATCCTCGGGTTGGGACTCGCAAGCAAAGCTTCTCAAAGACCACTCTTGAAGAATGTGAGTGCCTTGAGAAAGATGGGGGCAGTACTTCGACCATCTCTCAGTTGATAAATGCCCTGAATGCTGCACATGATACAATTAAGAGGTTGAAGGCTCAAATTGCCATCCTGGAGGTGTCCAGTCAAGCTGCAGAGGGACCCGGTTCTAGTAGATCCTTAAACGAAGAAGTGGCCCGCTTGACTAAGGAGAATGTTGAGCTGAAGAAACGGTTGGAGAACCTGAAAGAAAAGGTGCTCGAGGAACAGCTCTCTACAAACGCCCGCATCGACCTAGTCCTTCGCACCCTTTCTGCCTCCTCCTCCAAGCCCTCCTCTCTAGTGCCTCTTAGGCTCTGTCCTTCCTAGTTCTCTTATGATGTGTTGTGGCTGTCAGTTTTTGTGCTTTTCTTTTCGTGTTTGGGATTGGATACCATCTAGCTGCTCCTACTTAGCAAAATCCAAATGAAGTTATTTGCTCTTCAAGCAAAGACTTCCTTATGTTTTCAAGTTTTTCTTAATGCAATCAGTCTTTTTATATTCTCATTACTGCTTTTCTGCTTTATTATTCTATTTTCTATCATGTTGTGTGCACATAAAGGGCATGAGTTAACTTTAATGGACTTCCTTATGCTTTCTGCCTGGTTATGCCTTTTTATGATGCCAAAAAGGGGAAGTTAAGGGGATAATTGGGTCCTTTTTGAATTTTTGAAAACAATGGGCAGGGATTAAGGGGGAAGCATATCGACAGGGGGAACTTGCTAGGAACCTAGTCAATTATTTGTTATGTATTTACAGGTGTTAATGTATAATATTGCTCACATAACTTCTTCCCAATTATAAAAGTTTGTCATCATCAAAAAGGGGGAAATTGATGGATTATGTTCTGTTTTGATGATCTAACAAACTTTTATGTGAAGAGCCAGAGAAAGGACACTGATATGTAAACATCAAAACCAGTTAGCTTCAACTCAAGGAATTCCGGATAGTGTACCGATAAACAATAAGGGACCAATTGGAGGACCTGATCCCTTGACAGACTCACAGACGAAAGTACAGGGTCAACTTTACAACTGTAAAAGGCTGTGATAGAAAAGTGACTGCCTGCAATTGTACACGCTACAGTGCAGCAGTCACTTCCCATTGTTGTGAAGTGTACCCTCAAGATTTGGAACATCCTTCTTGGAATGTTGTAAGGTATTTAATATCTTGTTTGGAGACAAACAAGATACTCACTTGAGCATTTACTAAGAACCTCCTCTCAAGCATTGAAGTTCTCTCTGGCATTCAAGACTCAAGTGTTTCAAGAGCAAGAAGACAACTCCACTAAGACGGACCAGTTTCACATTGTGTCGTTAGTGTCTTTAGTTGATTTGTAATCTTGCATTTTGTTTTCATTGTATCCTACTTGCTTTATAGAAGCATTTTGTTAGGAATCTCTTAACCTCAAACCATCTGTGCTTTTGTGTTACTAGAGTTAGTCATAAGTCAAAGTGTTTGTAACTAGGTAGTGACAAAGTGGCTTGTAATAGTATTTACAAGTTAGTGTGTGGAAGTCTTTGTAAGAGTGCTTTACAAAGTGGCTTGTAATAGTTTA
>ML353185.1:0-18790 GCA_005239505.1 Nicotiana paniculata
GCCCTAACGCCTGGCTAACGCCAGGTAGGGCAGGCTGTTTGGCTCTGTCGCCCGGATATCGCCTGGTTGTCTCCTTTTGCGTATTTTTCGACGTAGTTGCATCCTTTTATCCCCGTTTCCATCTCCACTTCACCTACACATGAAATAAACTCCATTAAGCACATAACAAGTGTAATTTTATCATTAATGCGCATAAAATGTAAGGTATATCACATGTTAAACTATGCAATTTANAAAATTTACCTTGGACTACGGGACGGTATCCCGTGAGATCCCCCTGCATATTTACTTTGGACTACGGAACAGTATCCCGGGATATCCCCTGCACATTTATAGCTGGACTACGGGACGGTATCCCGGGAGATCCTTCGGATATACATATGATGGACTACGAGACGGTATCCCGGGAGATCCTTCGGATATACATATGATGGACTACGAGACGGTATCGCGGGAGATCCACTAGACAGTTGAGAAAAGGACTACAGGACGGTATCCTGGGAGATCCTCATTGTTACCTTTGCTATCGAGCTGTTCATATTTCGTGTTTACTCTATTCTTGTGTTTGTCATTTCCTTGTTTGACCTTTCTTATTTCACAGTTGTATTCATTAGTTATGTCTGTCTTTCATACTGTAAATTCCTATTATATTGTTTAACCTCAGTAGGGCCCTGACCTTCCTCGTCACTACCCGACCGAGGTTAGGCTCGACACTTACTGAGTACCGTTGTGGTGTACCCATGCTCTTTCTTGCACATGTTTTTCATGTGCAGATCCAGGTACCTCCACTCAGGCGCACTATCCCCGAGGTTGAGAGATACAGTAGAGACTTCGAGGTACATCTGCCGCGTCCGCAGACCAGGAGTCTCTATCTTATTTAAGCTTTTTGTGAAAAGTTATCCTTCCTTACAATTGTATTGACATTCTGGAGTTAGAGCAATGTATTATATTCTGTTATCCTGTGGTTCCCGTGAGTTTCCGGGTTTTGGGGTGATGTTGTAGACTTCCGTACTATTTTGGGTTGTATATGCCCAGTGGCATTTATATCCAGTCTTCCTCTTAAATTGTTCAGCTTTCTTTTACTTAATTATTCCACAAATTATGTTCTTATTCCGCATTGCTAGGCTTACCTAGTTATAGGGGCTAGGTGTCGTCACGACATGTTCATGGAGGGCGAACGGGGGTCGTGATAGATGTGATATTGATGTTGTAGAGGGGGATGCAGTACGGTGTCGTTGGAAGGTGTTAGTTGGTGATTTCCACAGGTGGGTTATCTCCTGTGAGTAGGTTAGCGGTTGTGTGGTTGGAAACTTTCTATGAGGGATTCTAGTGGCTATTCGGTAGGAGGCAGAATGTGTGAATGATGCTAGAGAATTTGAGTATTTAGGGAGTGCTAACAAGAGAATTTGGAAGAATTGGATGGATTGGTTGAGCAAGATCATGTTAACAAAGGGGAAAGGATCTTGGCAGGGTCTAGAGTGGTGCAAGGAGTAGCTTCGGGCTAAGTGGGGGAGTCCCACCACCCTTAATTGGGTTGTAGGATTGTGTTCTCGTGGGGTGGCGGATCGTCGGCGTAATGGCAAGTTATTGAAGCTAAGGGAAAGGAGTAAAATGGTGATTGTGTGTGGGATTTGGTGAATGTGTGAAAAAGTTGGCCCTGTTGGACCAAGTAGGCTTTGAGAGACTCAGAATTTATGCTTAAGGCATGGGCGAGCTGTAGGGTAGTGACTCAGTCACGTGCTTCATTGAGTTGATTGTATTCGGAGCCAGTCAGAGTGGGTGACTCTCAATAGTGGTCCTAGTTAATTCAAAAGTTAAGAATGCAGCGTTTAAGGGTTTCAAGCAGCAGTATGATTATGAATCAAGCTTATGCAGCGTAATTCCTGAGAAAGGGACAATGGTTAGAGTGTCCTATGATATTTTTCAGCATGCATGATAGTTTTGGGGGAGTGAGAGAAGTAAACTCCGGATTTGTAGAAAGATTATCAGGAGGGTATGAGATGGTTTGTGGGATTGAGGCAGCATGGTCTCGTGAATCAAGGCCACTCGGGATGAGTGAGGATCGAGTTTGCTATGAGTTGAATGGGGTTACTTTTATTTCTGAGGAAGTTATGGATGATTAAAATAAGGTAAATTGATAGCCATGGTTGAAATGGCACATTTACGGCAGTGATCAATTTCGTCAGTGTAATTAAATTATGCATGTGGTTTGGGCCGGTATGTGCGAGGCTTGTCGGCCGTCGTAATAGATTTCATGTGGGAGCATTCGAGTGTTATGGCCTGTTAGGTATAGGCAGATCCTGGGAGGTTTATGGTGGTTCAGATCACTACTTAAAAATTTGCATGTTGGGTGATTATGAGAATTCACTCGTGTGTTGTGGTGGTTCTCTTGAATTGAGGTAAATAAAAGGTTTCTATATGATGAAGTGTTCACCCTATTGGTGGTTCAGAAGTTATGATGGAATTCTTGCGTTATCTCATATTGGATGTTAGGTGCGGTAAGCAGTATGTAACTGGGAGTAAGAATCGAGATTGCGGTTCGGTGTTAACAAGGATGTCATGAGCTCGGATGAGCAAGAAAAAGGATTTGAAAGTTCAGAGTAAGCTGGTGTTATCTTTAGTGTCACCTGAGATCGATATTCGCTGGAAGAGGCTTTGCATCCTAGTTATGGGTTCTTGATTTGTTTTACAGCGTTAGTGTGGCCAGTGGTGGAGGTGCATACTTGCTACCTTGTGTGGAAGGTGGTGGGAGTGTGACCACGGGAAGATGGTGTAAGTGTGACAGGTATTCACCTGATTGATTGAAGATTTAGACCAAGTATAAGGAAGTGCAATATTGTTTGTTTGAAAATTTATACCTGGAGGGCGTTCGGTTCATTTGGTTGTGGATTGTGGGGTGTTTGTCTCGGCTATGATGGTTGTTTTTGCGTATTATGAGAAGAAGTGGGTTAATATGGACCCAGGTAAGGCTATCAGCCTAGTCCATTGCGAGCAGGATGGGCTTGATGTGTATTAATGGATTTAAACAAGATTATGGGTTTCATGCGAGTCAGATGTGTTCATTTCAGTATGGCGCTCCTCAAGGAGGGGTGTTGGAATATCAGGTGTTGTTCCGTCTTCGTCAAATTCATGTAATATTATGACTGTGTCGTGTGAGTTGTGAAACGGCTTGATAATTTCTTATGTGTTGAGGTCCCGCGGAATGATGATGTTATGTGAGCAGGATAGCTCTTGAGATCCAGAGTATAGATATATATCGCACCTTAGTCGTGCTTGAGTTTTGGTAGCATATGGCTTTATCAGTCTCCCCAGGATGGTATTGTGCACTTAGCGTTCTTGTGACCAATGTTCAGTAATTTGTAACAGTGAGCAATTCAGCTCCGTGTATATTTCCTTATGTGAATTTTATGATGGGGTCGGGTGGCACGCCGCCACGGGCATGTTATTTGGATCGGGTTGCACGCCGTAACAGTGTGATGATGAGTAAGGTTCCTATATTTATTTTTCTTGTGTTTTACCCTATTTTCTGAGGAAAGTCCATATTAGTTGCCTGAGTTGACTAGTCCCTTCCTGAGTCATTTCGTATGTATCATGTTCGAGTTGTGGCCTATAGGAGCGTTGTGAAGTCATGTGAGACAACGGTCATGTCTGGGGTGATTTGTTGTCTGAAAAGTTCATACTGGGTGAGACGAGGTTATTGGATCAGGGATCAGCGCGATAAGATTATGTGAAATACATTAAATGTCACGACCCAAAACCTATGGGTTGTGATGGCGCCGGACACAAGCAAGACAACCCCTTAATCAATTCAAATACCTTCCTGCTTAACATTTTCGAAATCATTCCCTTCTTACACTTCATAACCAAATAATTTGAATTTTCGTAAATCAAATACGGTAGGGTTTCAACTTACTATAACAAGAGAAATACCAACACATCCCCAGAACCCGGTGACACAAGTACATGAGCAATTTCTAAGAATTTATACAATTATACAACTCTCCTCCGAGAAATAAACAAAACAAAGGCAATAGAGGTAAAATGTAAAACTATAGAAAGACCAAGACTCTGTCAGCTGCGGAACGCCTCCGGATGAATGCAGCCCGAGTAGGTCTCCAGATCAATCACTGTACTAAGAATGTACCTGTGCAACAAAATGCACAGAAAGTGTAGCATGAGTACATATACATATATGTACCTAGTAAGTATCCCGCCCAATCTCGAAAAAGTAGTGACGAGAGGTCGACTCGATACTCACTCAGGTCCAATAATAGCAATATGAAAGAATATGATAAAAGCAGTAGACATGTGAATACAGTTAAGCATCTAATTACACATATAAAGAACTGAAGTCTGAGTAATTTCTGAAAAATACGTAAATACCCACTCCCATTCCTTTTTTCCTCAAATATCAAAGTAAATGACGGTTTCCACTTCCTTTTCCTCAGATCTCTGAAAAATCTTTATCTTTAAGATAGTACCAAATGATTTTACGTACATAGGAGTAAGGAAATAAACAACAGGTGCATATCAAATAAAGTGATCCAGGTGATAACTGAAAATGAACACCAATGTATCTTATCCCCCTCTTAACAAATACTTGACTATCCCATTATAAGTGACTCAGAACTCAAGTGATCATATACATACCAGGACAAGACAACCGGCCGGAGTCATAAGGGTGGTCATAAGGACTGAGGTCATAAGCTAACCCACGATCGCGAATCATACGTGCGACTCACGTGCTGAATCGATATAATAAGCTAACCCACGATCGCGCATCGTACCCGCTACTCGTGTGCTGACTCGATAATAATAAGCTGACCTATGGCCGCGCATCATACCTATGACTCATGTGCTAACTCGATAATAATAAGATGACCCACGACCGCGTATTTACCTGCAACTCGTGTGCTGACCCGATAATAATAAGCTGACCCACGGCCGCGCATCATACCTGCGACTCGTGTGCTGACTCGATAATAATAAGCTGGCCCGCGGACGCGTATCATACCTGCGACTCGTGTGCTGACTCGATAATAATAAGCTGACCCACGGCCGCGCATCATACCTGCGACTCGTGTGCTGACTCGATAACAAGTGCATATATATATATATATATATAAGTATATATGTGTACCAACTCAACAGTGAACTCAAAAGGACTGTGCCATCGACTGGGATTTAAATCACAATGACTTACATTTCCATATAATTTCAACAGTACTATACAATTCATAACACATATAAAGTACAAGTAGGGCACATAGAGGCATGCTTGTGAATCCTAAGGCTACCCGACATAGCAATATAGTCGCCTCGTACGGACTCTCATCACTCGGTACGTACGTGGCCCCCACCACATGAATACACAACAATAAGGAACCTATGGAGACATTTCCCCCTTACAAGATTGGAAAGGAGACTCACCTCGTGACGAAACCACCCCTCGGATCAAGGATGCGCCCGAATCTCCGAAATCTACCCTCGACGGCTCGCAACTAGCCAAATATAGTATAATTACATCAACTCATGATCAAGGAATAAGAAATAACCTATTAACCCCAAATTCACCATTCTTGAACAATTACCCAATTTCAACCCCGAGCTTGCATGCTCGAATATCGAGAATTGTTGAAGGGGTCGCTCAGTCGTAGCCTAAGGATCAAGATTACGTAACTTTTATTGGAATGCATGGAAATCATTGAGTGATTTATCAAATTCTTAAGAACCCTAACTTTTACTATCCAATTCCTTGATTTTTTGATGTTTTAGTAATTAATTCTAGTTGAATTCCATGTAAAAATTAGGAAAATAGAGAGGAATTACTCACCTTAGCACTATATAGGTCGTGGAGGGTGCTGTTCAAGCTTCAAGGCTCTCTAATGTACTTTTGGATGAGACAGAATGAAGAAAACCCGTGTCTAAACACTTAAATGTGCCTGCCTACAGGGATTTACACACCTGCAACCCTGGGACCGCACCTGCGGTCTCGCACCGGCGAGAAAACAATCGCACCTGTGGAAAATAGCGAGAGGGCTAGGGATCGCACATGCGGAAGGGTTTCTGCACCAGCGGACCCGCTCCCGCCGAAATTTTTCCGCACCTGCGAAGGTAGGGGGCCCCCTGGGTTTTTGCACCTGCGATGCTGGGACCGCAGGAGTGGTCTCGCACCTGCGGCTGGGCAACCGCACCTGCGGTCACACCAGCATCAGCTACACCAGCAGTTGTTTTAGCTGGTTTTTGGCCTCGTGTGATGTCTGGGAGGCACCTGAGCCCCCTTCCCAATATAGTAACAAGTCCCAAACCATAATACGGACTCGCTCGAGCCTACGGAATACTCAAAACATCGCTAAAACTCAAAATCACATCCCAAAACCTCTGAATTCATAACTTAGGACTTTCAAATTCTAGATTTCTATAACGATGCAACGAACCGACCTATAAAACTCGGAATGATTTCAAATTTTGCGGTTAAGTCATATTCAACATTACGGACCTGCTCTAACTTCCGGAATTGCATTCCGACCTCGATATCAAAACTTCCACTTCCGGTCGGATTTCCCAAAAACCTTCAAATTTCTATCTTTAGCCAAATGACTTCAAACTGACCTCCGAACATCCGAATTCACTTCCGATTGTGCTCCCAACTCCAGAATCACCATATGGAGCTATTCTCAGACTCGGAATCCCAAACGGACATCAACCTCCCTGATATGAACTTCAAGCCCAATTTCATGAAAGCTTTCTAAAATGCTAACTTCCACAATATACGCCGGAACGCTCCCGGGTTATCCAAAACCCGATCCGGACACACACCCAAATCCGAAATAATCATACGAACCTGCTGGAACCTTCAAATCCTGATTCGTAGATCGGTTACTCACAATTCCAATCTTAGTTGATTTCACCAACTCAAGGCTTTTGTAATGAGAATTTTCTTTCCAAACCAACTCTAAAGTTTCTGAAATTCAATTCCGACCACGCCCACGGGTCATAATACCTGAAACGAAGTTGCTCACGGCCTCAAACCGCTGAATGATGCGCTAGATTACAAATTTACCGGTTGAGTCGTTACATTCTCCCCCACTTAAACCGACGTTCATTCTAGAACATGCTAAGAACTGCTCTGGAGCTTCCTGAAATCACTATTTAACATCTCGAGTACCTGCCCATGCTGCTCAACCCAGTTGAACACATAAACTTGATAAAATCTGAAGATTTCTTCTTCATCAATAAAGTGAGCTTAGGATTCATTCAAACACCTGAAATTTCTCTAGCCAGGCCTAGTTTCAATATATATATAAGCACTGCATCAACTAGCACATGATATACCCAATCATAACTGCATGCCCTTGACGAATCGGCACCATGCACCGCACAACTCATCATCTGACCACAATGACGCTCCCTGAACCTTAATAGCCAAAATTCCACGAATCTGACGCTCCCAATGCACCTCATAACAAATATACATACACCCTGCTATAATGCTGACGATACCACGACAACGGAGGAAATGTGCAGAAATTCATACTCAACTGCAGAGTTAACAAGTCCTTGAATACTTCATCTTAACTAGAATCATCACTTTAGTATGAACCTGAATAATGGTATTCGTTCTTTAATATACACTTCACATAACCCCATCGCACTGGTCCCTGATCCAAAAATTTTGTCTCGCCCAGTATGAACTGCTTAGACAACAAACCACCCCAATATGACCAACAACCTCACATGATACTAACTCGAACATGATAATAAGAAACAACTCAGGGCGGAACTATTCAGCTCTCGCAATCAATATGAGTTCTTACCAGAAAATAGGAATCAAAACATAAGAAAATAAATATAGGAACCTTACTCATCATCACACTGTTGCGGTGTGCAACCCGATCCAAGTAACATACCTGTGGCGGCATGCCACCCGATGCCAAATAACATATCTGTGGCTGCGTGCAACCCGATCCCAAACAACATCACCGTGGCGGCGTGCCACCCGATCCAAATAACATAAAACTCATGTAAGGAAATATATACAGAGTTGTTCGCTCACTATTACAAATTATTGAATATTGATCACAAGCAAGCTAAGTGCATAATACCATCCTGGGGGACTGATAGAGCCGTATGTAACATAACTCAAGCACAACTGAGGTGCGATATATATATATATATATATATATATATATATATATATATATATATATACACATTCTGGATCTCAAGCGCTATCCTGCCCACATAACATCCCCACTACACGGGACCTCAACACATAAAAAATTGTCAAGCCGTTTCAAAACATGCACTGCACAATCACAATAACACACGAATTCGATGAGGACGGAACAACACCCGATGTTCTAATATCTTCCCATGAAAAGCGCTCTATTGAAAGGAACATGCCTGGCTCATACGGAGCCCATAATCATATTTAAATCCATCCACAAACATCGAGCTACCTTGCTCACACCAACTAAGCTAATAGCTTTTGCCTGGGTCCATATTAACCCACCATTTCTCATAATACACGAGAACAACCATCATCACCGGGACTAACACCCCATAATCCGAATCCATAATCAACTGAACCGAACGCCCTCCAGGTGTAAATTCTCAATTAAGCAATATTGCACTTCTTCATACTCGATCCAAATCTGAAATCCATCAAGTCACTACGTGTCACACTTATACAATCTTTTCGCGGTCATGCTTCCACAACCTTCCACACAAGGCAACAAGTCTGCACATCCATAACACCGGTCGCACTAAGGCCGCAAAACACATCAAGATCCCATGATCAGGGTACTAAGCCTCTTCCACCGAATATCAATCTTAGGTGACACTGAAGATAATACCAGCTTACACTGAACTTTCGAATCACTTTTTCTTGCTCTTCCGAGCTCATGAAATCCTTATAAATATCGGACCTGAATCTCGATTCTTACTCCCAGTTACATACTGCTTACCGCACCTAACATGCCAATACGAGGTAGTGCAAGAATTTCCATCATAACTGTTGAACCACTAATACGGTGAACACTTCATCATATAGAACCCTTTTACTTAACTCAATTCAGGAGTACCACCTCAACACACGAGTGAATTCCCACATAAAAATCCATTACGACGGCCGACAAGCCCCGCACACACCGGCATAAACCACATGCATAACTAAATCACACTAAAGGAACCAATCACTGCCGAAAATGTGCCATTTCAACCATGGCTAATCAATCTATCTTCTTTTAATCATCTTCAATTGCCTAAGGAATAATAACAACTTCCTTCAACCCATAGCAAACTCAACCCTCACTCAACCCGGGTGACCTTGATTCATGAGACTACGCTGCCCAAATCCCGCAACCCGTCTCATACCCTTCTGATAATTATTTTCTTCAATCCGGAGTCTATTTCTCTCTCTCCTCCAATATCATCATGTGTACTGAAACATATCATAGAACATTCCAACCGTCCTCATTTCTCTCAGAGATTACTCTGCAATAGCTTGATTCTCGATCATACTACTGCCTGAAATCCTTAATCGCCGCATTCTTTAACTTTTGAACTCATTAGGACCGCTATTGTGAGTCACCCACTCTGACTGGCCCCAAATACAATCAACCCCCAAGGCTCTCCTAGCACAAGAAAACATTTTTCAATGAAATATGGGACTAAGTTAATATCCTTAGAACTCGCCCATGCCTTAAGATAAAAGTGAATCTTCCAAAGCCTAACTCTGACCTAACAAGACCAAATTTTGCAATAATCCATCAAATCCTACGCACAATTACCATTTTACTCCTCTTTCCTTAGCTGAAATAACTTGCCTACACGCTGACAATTCACAACCCTATGAGAAGACAACCCTACAGCCCTATTGCAGATGGTGGGACTCCCCCACTTAGCCCGAAGCCACTCCTAGCACCACTCTAGACCCTGATGAGATCCTTCCTCCTTTGATAACACGATCTTTCTCAGCAAAACCATCCCAATCTTCCAAATTATCTTGCTAGAACTCCCTAGATACTCGAATTCTCTAGCATCATTCACACATTCTATCTCCTACCAACTAGCCACTAAGACCCCTCACAGAACCTGCCAACCCCGCCATTGCTAACCTATCTCCAGAAGACAACCCACCTATAGAAATCACCTGCTGACACCTCCTAGCGACGCTGAAATGCATGCTCTCTGCGACCTCAATGCCCCATCCTACGCCCTGCTTCATTCTAGGATCATTCCTTGCCAACCGCGTTCCTCAATACTTCCTCTCAATACTCTGAACCCACACAACCGAAGAAACTATAACACCGACAAACCTAACACATTCCATTCGATCAATGACCATGACTACACGTCACAGATGCATACCCCATCTCGCTTGAAGACACCAAGTCTTACTACTTTATCAACCCCAATCGAGCCATTCATACTTCAAATGCCTTCCCTCTACCGGAACAAAAGCACTGAAATCTTGAAATCATACTCTAAGAAGACCTCCCTTCAAACCATTCATCCTCCCCAACATACGGGCAAACGTTCTATCATCGTATCGAAACTGCACGACAATCAACTGCAACCATTGTCACTACCCGAGCACGGCCTTAAGGCTCCCAGAAACACAGTTACTAAGCTGAAACAACATATTACCCTTTCACAGGGCCATAACAACAACCACGACCATTTACACATGGAAGCATATCGAATTACATTCGTAGCACCATTCTTATTCCTCAAACTCCTGATCCATAGTAAGCGCTTCGTGACGTGTAAGATTGAGTATGAATGAACATAGGCATAAGCCTCAAAGGAATCAATTCGCACGATGAAGAATCAAGAAGGGAAGTACTCCTAACAGCCATGTAGCCTCTCGAAGATAAGTACAAACGTCTCTGTGCCGATCTGCAAGACTCTACTAGACTTGCGCATGACTCGTGAGACCTACGGGAACCTAGCGCTCTGATACCATGTTGTCACGACCCAAAACCTATGTGTTGTGATGGCGCCGGACACTATTTTCAGGCAAGCCAACGCCTTAATCAATTGAAATACCTTTCAGCTTAACATTTTCGAAATCATTCCCTTCTTACACATCATAACCAAATAATTTGAATTTTCGTAAATCAAATACGGTAAGGTTTCAACTTACTATAACAAGAGAAATACCAACACATCCCCAGAACCTGGTGACACAAGTACATGAGAAATTTCTAAGAATTTATACAATTATACAACTCTCATCCGAGAAATAAATGGGACAAAGGCAATAGAGGTACAATGTAAAGCAATAGAAAGACGGAGACTTTGTCAGCTGCGGAACGCCTCCGGATGAATGCAGCACGAGTAGGTCTCCAGATAAATCACTGTACAATGAATGTACCTGTGAAAAAAAATGTACATAAAGTGTAGCATAAGTACATATACATATATGTACCCAGTGAGTATCCCGCCCAATCTCGAAGAAGTAGTGACGAGAGGTCGACTCGATACTCACTAAGGTCCAATAATAGCAATATGACAGAATATGATGAAAGCAGTAGGCATGTGAATACAGATAAGCAACGAATTACACATATAAAGAACTGAAGTCTGAGTAATTTCTGTAAAATACGTAAATACCCACTCCCATTCCTTTTTTCCTCAAATATTAAAGTAAATGACGGTTTCAACTTCCTTTTCCTCAGATGTTTGAAAAATCCATATCTTTAAGATAGTACCAAATGATTTTACGTACATAGGAGTAAGGAAATAAAAAACAAGTGCATATCAAATAAAGTGATCCAGGTGATAACTGAAAATGAACACCAATGTATCTTATCCTCCTCTTAACAAATACCTGACTATCCCATTATAAGTGACTCAGAACTCAAGTGATCATACACATACCAGGACAAGACAACCGGCCTGAGTAATAAGGGTGGTCATAAGGACTGAAGTCATAAGCTAAACCACGATCGCGAATCATACCTGCGACTCGCGTGCTGACTCGATATACCACGATCCCGCATCGTACCTGCGACTCGTGTGCTGACTCGATAATAATAAGCTGACCCACGGCCGTGCATCATACCTACGACTCGTGGGCTGACTCGATAATAATAAGATGACCCAAATCCGCGCATCATACTTGCGACTCGTGTGCTGACCCGATAATAATAAACTGACCCACAGTCGCGCATCATACCTGTGACTCGTATGCTAACTCAATAAAAATAAATTGCCCCACAGCCGCGCATCATACCTGTAACTCGTGTGCTGACTCGATAACAAGTGCATATATATATATATATATATATATATATATATATATATATATATATATATATATATATATATATATATATATATCTAAGTACATATGTGTACCAACTCAACAATGAACTCAACAGGATTGTGCCAATACCACGAATAATCGACTGGGATTTAAATCACAATCACTTATGTTTCCATATCATTTCAACAGTACTATACAATTCATAACACATATAAAGTACATGTAGGTCACATAGAGGCATGATTGTGAATCCTAAGGCTATCCGACATAGCAATATAGTCGCCTCATACGGACTCTCGTCGGCTCCCACCACATGAATACACAACAATAAGGAACCTATGGGGACATTTCCCCCTTACAAGATTGGAAAGGAGACTCACCTCGTGACGAAACCACCCCTCAGATCAAGGATGCGCCCGAATCTCCGAAATCTACCCTCGACGGCTCGCAACTAGCCAAATGTAGTGTAATTACATCAACTCATGATCAAGGAAGAAGAATTAACCTATTAACCCAAAATTCACCATTCTTGAAGAATTACCTAATTTCAACCCCGAGCCCGCATGCTCGAATATCGAGAATTACTGAAGGGGTCGCTCACTTGTAGCCTAAGGATCAAGATTACGTAACTTTTATTGGAATGCATGGCAATCATTGAGTGATTTATTAAATTCTTAAGAACCCTAACATTTAATATCCAATTCCTTGATTTTTTTTATGTTTTAGTAATTAATTCTAGTTGAATTCCATGTAAAATTAGGAAAATAGAGAAGAATTACTCACCTTAGCACTATATAGGTCGTGGAGGGTGTTGTTCAAGCTTGAAGGCTCTCTAATGGAGTTTTGAATGAGAATGAATGAAGAAAATCGTTTAAACACTTAAATATGCCTGCCTAAAGGGGTTTACACACCTGCGACTCTGGAACCGCACCTGCGGTCCCGCACTAGCGAGAAAAGAAACGCACCTACGAAAAATGGCGAAGGGGCTGGGGATCGCACCAGCGGAGGGGTTTTCGCACCTGCAGACCCGCTCCTGCGGAAATTGTTCCGCACCTGCGAAGGTAGGGGAACCCTTGGGTTTTCGCACCTGCGAGGCTGGGACCGTAGGAGCGATCCCGCACCTGCGGTTGGGCAACCGCACATGCGGTCACACCAGCAACAGCTACACCAGCAATTGTTTTAGCTGGTTTTTGTCCTCATGTGATGTTCGGGAGGCACTTGGGCCCACCCGATCCCCCACCCCAATATACTAACAACTCCCAAACCATAATACAAACTCTCTTGAGCCTACAGAATACTCAAAACACCGCTAAAACTCAAAATCACATCCCGAAACCTCTGAATTCATAATTAGGACTTTCAAATTCTAGATTTCTATAACGATGCGACGAACCGACCTATACAACTCGGAATGACTTCAAATTTAGCGGACAAGTCATATTAAACATTATGGACCTGCTCCAACTTCCAGAATCGCATTCCGATCTCGATATCAAAACTTCCACTTCCGACCGGATTTCCCAAACACCTTCAAATTTCTATCTTTAGCCAAATGACTTCAAACTGACCTCCGGACATCCGAATTCACTTCCGATCATTCTCCCAACTCCAGAATCACCATACGGAGCTATTCCCAGTCTCAAAATGCCAAACGAACATCAACCTCACTGATATACACTTCAAGCCCAATTTCATGAAAGCCTTCTAAAATGCTAAATTCCACAATATACGCCGGAATGCTTCTGGGTTATCCAAAACCCGACCCGGACACACACCCAAATCTGAAATCATCATACGAACCTGCCGGAACCTTCAAATCCTGATTCGGAGATCGTTTACTCAAAATTCCAATCTTAGTTTTTCACCAACTCAAGGCTTCCGTAATGAGAATTTTCTGTCCAAACCAACTCTAAACTTTCTGAAATCCAATTTCAATCATGCCCATGGGACATAATACCTGAAACGAAGTTGTTCACGGCCTCAAACCGCTGAACAACGTGCTAGATTACGAAACGACCGGTCGGGTCGTTACATTAAAGGACAGTTACCCTTATTAGTTTGTAATGAGGTGATGATTCTATTCAAGAGGAGACATTCAATGATTTGTTAACTCTGCAGTTGGTTATGAATTTCTACAAATCTCCTCTCTTATGGTGGTATCGCCAGCATTATAGCAGGATGTATATATATATATATATATATATATATCATAAGGTGCATTGGGAGCATCAGATTCGTGAAATTTGGTCTAATAAGATTCAGGGAGCGTCATTGTGATTAGATGATGAGTTATGCGGTGCATGGTGCTGATTCAGCAAAGGTATGCAATCATGTTCTGATATATCGTGTGGTAGTTGATACGGTGTTTATATATTGGAACTAGGCCGGCAGAGAAATTTCAGGTGTTGAAACTGGATTCTGAGCTTATTATATGGATAAAAGAAGAAATCTTCACATTTGATCAAGCTAATGTACTCAACTGGGTTGTGGTAGAACGGGTAGGTGCTCGAGGTGTTAAACAGTGATTTCAGATAACTCCAGAGCAGTTCTTAGCGCGTTCGAGGACGAACGTCTGTTTAAGTGGGGGAGAATGTAACGACCCGACCAGTTGTCTTGAGATCTAGCGCGTCGTTCAATGGTTTGAAATCTTGAGCAACTCCTTTTAAGGTATTATGGTCGGTGGGCGTGGTCGAAGTTGAATTTCTGGAAGTTCGGAGTCAAATTGAAAAGAAAATTCTCATTTCAGAAGCCTTAAGTTGGAGAAATTGACTAAGATTGAAATTTTGAGTAAACGACCTCGGAATCAGGATTTGAAGGTTCCTGCACATTCGTATGATGATTTCGGACTTGGGCGTATGTCCGGATCGGGTTTTGGATAACTCGAGAGCATTTCGGTGTGTATTGTGGAAGTCAGCATTTTTGAAGAAATTTCCTAAGTTTGGCTTGAAGCATATTTCAGTGATATTGATGTCCGTTTGGGATTCAGAGCCTGGGAATAGCTCTGTATGGTGATTCTGTAGTTGGGAGCATGATCGAAAGTGAATTCGGATGTTCGTAGGTCATTTTGAAGTCATTTGGCTAAAGATAGAAATTTGAAGGTTTTTGAGAAAATCCGACTGAAAGTGGGAATTTTGATATCGGGGTCGGAATGCGATTCCGGAAGTGGGATCAGGTCCGTAATATCGATTATGACTTGTGTGCAAAATTTGGGGTCAATCGGACGTGATTTGATAGGTTTCGGCATCGGATGTGGAAGTTTAAAATTTCAAAGTTTATAAAGTTTGGATTTTAGTGCAATTCATGATTTTGGCGTTGTTTGATGTGATTTGAGGCCTCGATCAAGTCCGCATTATGATTTGGAGCAGGTTGGTGTAATTGGACGTGGTCCCGGGGGCCTCGGGTGGATTTCGGGTGGTTAACGGATCAAGTTTGGAGTTAGAAGAAGTGCTGAGGTTGCTGTCATCTTGTGTGACCGCACCTGCGAGGCTTTGGCCGCAGGTGCGTAGCCGCAAGTGCGGCTTCGGCGTCGCAGGTGCGTAGCCGCAAGTGCGGCTTCGGCGTCGCAGGTGCGAGAGTTTTCTGGCTTGGCTGGGAGTGCAGGTGAGATGCAATTTTCGCACCTGCGAAGGCGCAGATGCGGACAATGGGGCGCAAGTGCGAGTTTTGGCTGGAGCTGAGGAAACCGCAGGTTTGAGAGTTTGGGCGCAGCTGCGGGATTGCAGGTGCGAAGGTTGGATCACAGGTGAGGAAATGAGGTTGGGCAGATTGTTTTTAAAACGGGATTTTTTGGCCATTTCTTCATTATTTCATTTGGTGAGGGCAATTTTGAGGAGCTTCAAGAAGGGATTTCCATCATGAATTACTAGGTAAGTGATTCCTTTCCATTCATAAGGTAAATATGCGATCTTACATGGAATTACACATGAGAATTTGTATAAAATTGGGATTTTAAGGGAAGACCTAGAAATTTGGTAATTTGGATTTTAGCCACGAATTGAGCTTGAATATTTGAGTAAATTGTATATTTGAGCTAGTAAAGCTATGGGTAGAGTTTAGCTTCGAGAAATTTCGGAATCCGGGCACGTGAGCCCGAGGGCATTTTGGTCAATTCACTGAGCGTAGTTGAGAAATTATATAATTTGATTGTTGCAAATATTAGAGTATATTTTCATTGGTTTGTCGTTATTTGGATAGTTTTGGGGCGTTGTGCGTCCATTGGAGTCGTCGGAAGGGCTTGGAAGCCGATTATGGAATTTCGGAGCGAGGTAAGTCTCCTTTCTAACTTATAAGGGGGAATTTTCCCCATAGGTGAACTAATTAAATATGTGCCACTAATTGTGGGGGTTACGTACGCACGAAGTGACGAGGGTCCGTGCGTAGCTACTATTATGTTTATGCCCGGGTTGTCTAGGACCCACTAGCATGCCTTACGTGTTGTACGTGTGATCCTGCCAATAATATTAGACTGATTATGCTATTGAATTTGGTAATTTATTTCCTAAGAATGCTAGAGTGTACCTTTCTTAATCATTTAGAAAGAGAATTTATTTTCTCCATAAATAGTTGTATTCCTGATAAGTTATATTATTGAATATTACTAAATTTGGCTAATGAATTTCGAGAAAAAGTATTAAATACTATTTTTGTGACTTTTAAAAGAGAAATTTTTGTTTACTTGAGTATTTGTTTTCTCGATGTAGTCGGGGTGGACTATTGATTGTGCATGACAGCATGTGACCGCTTCGCAATTTACATTCCGCGAGCGGAATGTTATTTCCCCCACTCTCATGGGAGCGGGCCGTACGCCACGGCGAGATTGAAAGATATATTATGGTTTGGGTCGTTCGACCCTCGGCAGTGCACAAATATGATTATTATGATGCCTCAGGCTGGTTGTCCTTATCCCGTATGTGCATGCTAAATTGTTAATGATTTCATGGACTGTTTATTTAAGATATTTGGCGGAAAAATGAAGAAGTAACTATTTATTTAAGATATTTGGGGGGAAATGAAGTAGTAATTGTTTATTTACTTTCAGTATTTATTGAATTGCAGTTATCTTTAATGTTTACTGCTTTTATCATCCTCGTATGACTATTACTGATATCATATCTTGTTAAATTATTTTTTTGGACCTTAGTGAGTGTCAAGTTGACCTCTCGTCACTACCTCTCTGAGGTTAGGCGGGATACTTACTTAGTACACGTTGCTTTTGTACTCATGCTACACTTGTTGTGCATTTTGTTGCACAGGTACCTTCATAGCAGTATGGGTGACTTGGAGACTTAGGTGAGCTGCATCATCCGGAGGCGACCCACAGCCGACAGAGTCTCCCTCATATTGTATTTATATTCATCTTTAATACCTTGTCCAATTTGTATTTCGGACAAGCTTGTAGTATTTGTGAAACATCTAGAATTTGCTCATGTACTTGTGTTACCGGGTTCTGGGATGTGTTTGGGATGCATTTTATAAGAATGGAATATTAAAATATCGTATTTACTTAGGATTTTATTCAGTTACTATGTAATAAAGTGAAAGGTAATGATTTCAAAAATGCTAAAACAGGAAATTCAACTTAACCATTTAATGATGGGCTTGCCTGACAGTGGTATCTGGCACCATCACGACCTTATGAATTTTGGGTCATGACATTTAGATACTTCTTAACATTAGTTGATGACTATAGCAGAGCTTCACGGAGCCATCTTTATCTTTCAAAGCAAATGCTCTTTCTATACTAAAAGCATTCACTTCCACGGTCAAAACACATTTTGATCCTCACTCCGAACTTTCAGATCTGATAATGCCTATAAGCTTGGCAGGAGTTCTGAAGCTGCTGCTTTCTTTAGCAGTCAAGGTATTCTGCACCAAACTACTATTCCACACACACCACAACAAAATGGAGTTGTGGAAATAAAACACAAACATTTGTTGGAGTTTCTAGAGCTGATGCAACAGGTGTACCTTCAATGTCTGATGATTCTTCTTCTCATATTGTTGCAACACACATTCCTGCTGCATCTCTTATCTCTCCTCCTTATTCTACCTCTACCTCTTATTCTGCCCCTCTATTCTCTCCACCTTGTGTGGATTAGCCTTCTCCATGTGCTCCTACTCTAACAAAATCCACCAGAACTGTCATTCAACCATCCTATTTCCAAGACTATGTCTGCAACTCTGTCCTTCCTCTTACCCCTGTTTCTGCTCATGTTTCTTCATTATCTAAGATGTCCCAAATTGAGCTACATGTGCATGAACCTCAACACCACCAGCAGGCAGCTTCTCACCTTGCATGGCAAGAGGCAATGCTAAAGGAATTTCAGGCTCTTGAGTCCAATCAGACTTGGGACATTGTTCCCCTCCCTCCTCACAAAAGGCCATCCATTGTAAATGGGTTTTCAAGATTAAATAAAGGGCAGCTGGTTCTATTGAAAGGTATAAATCAAGGCTTGTTATCAGGGGTTGTTGATACCTAATATTTTTCTCAATATATATATATATATATATATA
>ML353187.1:0-33727 GCA_005239505.1 Nicotiana paniculata
GCTATATCCTTCTTCATCCTTCGCCACCAATAGTGTTGTCTCAGATCCTGGTACATCTTCGCGATATCCGGATGGATGGAATACCGCAAACTATGAGACTCCTCAAGAATCAACTCCCGAAGCCCATCTACATTGGGCACAAAAATACGGCCCTGCATCCTCATCACCCCATCCTCTCCTATAGTCACATCTATGGCATCACCCTGCCAGACTCTATCCTGAAGAACCAGAAGGTGGGGATCATCATACTGGCGCTCTCTGATACAATCATGAAGGGAAGATCGAGCAACTACAAAAGCTAATACCCGACAAGGCTTATAAAGATCCAATCTCACGAACTGACTGGCTAAGGACTGAAAATCTAAGGCTAGAGGCCTCTCAGTTGCATGAAGTTATGCCAAACTCCCCAAACTCTCTGCCCGGCGACTCAAGGCATCATCCACCACATTGGCCTTCCCAGGGTGGTATAATATAGTGATGTCATAGTCCTTTAGAAACTCTAACCACCTACGCTGGCGCAAATTTAGATTCTTCTGCCTGAATATGTGCTGCAAACTCCAATGATCCATGAATATCTCATAGGGAACATCATATAAATAATGACGCCATATCTTCAGGGCGTGAACAATCGCTGCCAACTCGAGATCATGAACAATGTAGTTTTTCTCATAGACCTTCAACTGCCTGGACGCATAGGCAATCACCCTACTGTCCTGCATCAACACCGCTCCCAAGCCAATCCTCGAAGCATCACAATAAACTGTATAGCATCCGGAACCAGTAGGCAAAACCAACACAGGAGCTGTAGTTAGGGCTGTCTTGAGCTTCTCAAAGCTCTCCTCACACTCCTCAGTCTATATAAAAGATTCACCCTTCTGGGTCAGTCTGGTCATAGGTGCTGAAATGGATGAAATCCCTCCATAAAACGGCGATAATACCCAGCCAAATCGAGGAAACTGCGGATCTCAGTAGCTGAGGAAGGTCTGGGCCAACTCTGAACCGCCTCCACCTTCTTCGGATATACTTTGATCCCATCCGAAGACACCTCGTGGCCTAAGAATGCCACAAAATCAAGCAAAAATTCACACTTAGAAAACTTGGCATACAACTTCTTCTCCCTCAATGTCTGAAGCACGGTCCTCAAGTGTTTCTCATGGTCCTACTGGGACCTAGAATATACCAGAATGTCATCAATGAACACAATGATGAAAGTATCAAGATAAGGCCGAAATATGTTGTGCATCAGGTGCATGAAGGCTGTTGGGGCGTTGGTCAGCCCGAATGACATAACGAGGAACTCATAGTGGCCATATCTGGTCATGAAGGCAGTTTTTGGGATATCCGATTCCCGAATCTTCAGCTGATGATAACCCAAACGTATATCAATCTTGGAGAACACTCTAGCACCCTGTAACTGGTCAAATAAATCATCAATGCGAGGCAATGGGTACCTGTTCTTCACTGTCACCTTATTCAACTGTCGGTAGTCAATACACATACGCATCGAGCCATCCTTTTTCTTCACAAATAATACCAGAGCGCCCCAAGGTGATACACTGGGCGTGATGAATCCCTTCTCAAGCAACTCCGATAACTGCTCCTTCAACTCAGGAGGAGCCATGCGATAAGGAGGAATGGAAATGGGTTGAGTGCCNTCAGCTGGAAATACATCAGAATAGTCTCTGACAACTGGAACTGACTCCACTGTAGGGGTCTCAGTACTAACATCTCTCACATAAGCCAAATATGCATCACACCCCTTTCCAACCACCCGCTGAGCCTTAAGAAAAGAAATGACTCGGCGGGGAGTATACTCCAAGGATCCTCTCAACTCTAATGTCAGAGATCCTGGCATGGCTAGCGTCACAGTCTTGGCGTGACAATCAAGAATAGCATAATAGGGAGACAACCAGTCCATACCCAATATAACATCGAAATCTACCATACTGAGTAGTAGCAAATCAGCTCTGGTCTCAAAACCACTGATAGTAATCAAACATGACCGATATACGTGGTCCACAATAAGAGAATCTCCCACCGGAGTAGAAACATAAACAGGGTAACTCAAAGAGTCCCGGACTATCCCCAGATGTGAAGCAAAATAGGAAGACACATATGAATATGTAGAGCCTGGGTCAAATAATACCGATGAATCCCTATGACAAACGGGAACAATACATGTAATGACTGAATCTGGAGCAATGGCCTCGGACCGGAAGAGCATAGTACCTGGCCTGGCCTCCCCCTCTAGGGCGACCTCGACCTCCCCGACCTCCACCTCGAGCTATTTGAGGTGGTGGGTAGCAGCTGGGGCTGGAAGAATAGCTGGAGGACCTGGTGGAGGGCACAGAGCCTGATAAATCTGAGGGGGTGCACCCTGATAAGTCTGAGGTGGTGCACCCCTCCTCGCCTTGGGGCAATCTCTGATCATATGATAAGGGTCACCACACTCAAATCAACCCCTCGGAGGACGTGCCGGCCGCTGCTGACTCTGAATTGGCTTGTTGGGCTGACCAGTGATAGCACCTCGAGCAGGAGGCACCTGAGATACTGGTGGTGCATAATAAAGCTCCTGAGGTCTAGGAGGATCTGGAATACCGCTGGCTGCTGGAAGAGCTGAATGAATAGAGCGACTCACAAAACCCCTACCATAACGTGCTGCTAGTTCACGGGCTCCTGAAAAATGACCAGTTTCTCGAGACCTCTTGGCCTCTCTCTCCTCCCTGTCCCGGGCCAACATAGTCTCAATCCTCCGGGCAATACTCACGGCCTGCTGGTAAGTAATATCAGTCTCCAGCTCTCTGGCCATGCTGGTCCGAATACTTGGGTGGAGTCCCTCAATAAACCGCCGAACCCTCTCTCTGATAGTGACAACCAAAGCTGGTGCATAGCGAGCCAGATCGCTGAAACGGATTGCATACTCTGACACAATCATGGAACCCTAGCGTAGCTGCTAAAACTCCGCATGCCAAGCATCCCTGAAGATCTGAGGGACAAACTCAAGTAAGAATATCTTGGAAAACTGAGCCCAAGTAAGTGAAGCTACCTCGTCCGGGCTACTAAGCTCAAAAGCACGCCACCACTGATAAGCTGCTCCCCTCAGCTGGAAAGCAGTGAAAGAAACCCCACTCGTCTCCACAATACCCATAGAGCGGAGAATGCGATGACACCCATCAAGAAAACCCAGGGCGTCATCCGAAGCTAGTCCGCTGAACTCAGGTTGGTGGTACTTCTTGTACCTCTCAAGTCGGAGTTGCTCTGCCTCAGGAACAGCTATCCTAGTCTCATGCTGAGCTGGAGCTGCTGGGGGCATAGGAATATACTCTGGGACCTGCCCAATATGAACTCTCTTCTCAGGAGTACGGGCCATGGGAATCTGTGTCCCTCCTCCAGCCTGGGATGTAGCTGGAGCTATCGGGAGTAGACCCGCCTAAGACAGAGTACTGAAGGCACTCAAGAATTGGGCCAATGTCTCCTGGAGGTCTGGAGTAACAATAGGGACCTCCTGTTCCCCTCCAACTGTAGCTGCTGGGGGCTCCTCTGCCTCTGCTCTAGCCGGTGCTCGGGCTGCACCACGTGCTCGTCCCTTGCCCCGGCCCCTACCTCTGGTGGTCTGACTGGGGGCTCAGGTGTCTGGCCATCAGTACGTCCAGTACGGGTACGAACCATCTACAAGCAAGAATAGAATAGAGTTTAGGAATTTGATGACAGTAACTAGCACGATAAGGAATTCCAAAGAATTTGATTATTCTTAACAGTTACATAGCCTCTCGAAGATAGATACCGACGTCTCAGCACCGATCCACGAGACTCTAATAAACCGGCTTGTGACTTGTGACTCCTATGAACCTAGACGCTCTGATACCAACTTATCACGACCCAATTTACCCCCCGAAAGGTATCGTGACGGCACCTAGTCTCTATGACTAGGTAAGCCTAGAATTTGCGGGAAATAACATAATTAATAAAATAAAGACAGAAAGGATATCAAATAGATATAACGTAGCTACTCAGCATATATAATTTTACTCCCCAAAACCCGGAATGTCACCTTAGTCATAACCTCTTTAACAAATATGGCTCTATACAATGAAACAACGGGAAAATGTACAAGTCTTTCTATGCCTATGCTAGAGTAGAAGGGGACTCGTGGGATTCTGCGGACGCAGCAGAAATACCTCGCGGTCTCCTTGCTGTTGGTAGACAACTCCTAGCGATGATACTGAGTGCTAGTACCTGGATCTGCACATGGGGAAAACATGTGCAGGAAAGAGCGTGAGTACTCCACATTGGGTACTCCATAAGTGCCAAGCCTAATCCCAGTCAAGTAATGACGAGGTCAGGTGGAGCCCCTACTTAGTTTGTAAAACAAGTCAATATACAATTTTAAAACAGTAAAAAATAGACAAGCAATGATAAACAGGTTTAACGAAAATGAAAAGATTTAATAACATAAAGAGAGCCCTCGGCTCAACACAACATATATCTCAACAATAAATGTGCAATGCAGTACACAGGGAAAGCTCCCGGATCTCAATCCGTAGTCCCAATTTAAATATGCTATGCAGTACAGGGGGAAAGCTCCCGGATATCTGTCCGTAGTCCCAATTTAAATATGCATCTCAGTACAGGGGAAAAGCTCCCGGATCTCGGTCCGTAGTCCCAATTTAAATATGAATGCAGTACAGGGAGAAAGCTCCCGGATCTAGGTCCGTAGTCCCAATTTAAATATGCCAAACAGAAGTATGTCAATTATGGCTTAAATAAACAATCCAGGAAAAACAACAGTTAAGGATAGGGTAAAACTACCTAAGCATGATGTGACTAGTAGCAAATAAGAGGGATTCAAGTCAGAACAATTAGGCATGCTTACACTTAGGCTATCTACTCAATTAAGATAGGAAACAATAATATATGAATGAAATGAGCGTTTCCATGGGAGTAAAAATAGGATTTTAGCAACAATGACCCGTGTACGCACTCGTCACCTCACGTACACAACATCCATATAACAAAATCAGTATGAAAATGCCTAAGGGAAGATCCCCAACATAGAATTAGGCAAGCCACTTACCTGGACTGCGCTAATCAATTCAATACCAAGCTCTTCCCACGAGTATCGGACTCCGGGTGGCCCAAATCTATTCAAATCGATTGCATGGTGTAAATATAATTTCAAGGGAACAAGATAGCTAATTATTTATAAGCTAGTACGCGAATTTAGAAAATTCGCCCAAAAAGTCCCCCGGGCCAACGTCTCGGAATCGTGTGAAATTTATATTTTTTAGACACCCATTCACTCACGAGTCTAACCATATAAGAATCTCTCAAATCGGAGGTCAAATACCCAACCAAACCTCAATAATTTGGTCTATGAAGTTCATCCCATTTTCCCCATAATTTTCGAAATTAAAGGTTGAATTTAAGATTGTAATCATGGAATATGATCTATAAGGGATAGAAATCACTTACCCAAGTTACCCAGGTGCAAAAGTCTTCAAATATCGCCCTTCCCAAGCTCTCAAATTCGAAAATATGAAAATGGCATAAACCCTCGGATTTTGGATTTTATTATTTTGCCCAGGCATTTGCCTTACGCGATCGCGTACAATGGGTCGCGATCGCGGAGGGTAATGAAACACGCGCTTGAAATTCCTTCATCGCGATCGCGATTAAAGGTCTGCGATCGCGGACCTTCTGATCCTACAACAATGCGATCACGTCTGAGGCCACGCGACCGCATAGAGAAAAACACTGCACCTAACCCAACCTTAGGATACCTTACGCGATCGTGATCATGGGCGTGCGATCGCGGACACCAACTGGCCAGAACAATGCGATCGCAGCTGGACTTCTGCGATCGCGAAGCACAATTTCTGACCACCCCCATATAACACTATGCGATCGCGTACTGATTCACGCGATCGCAGAGAACATTTATCTGCTGCTGTAAAACCAGAAAAACCAGCAAAAAACTTAGGCCAAAATATGCCCGTTTGGGCACCCGAAACACACCCGAGGCCCCTGAGACCTCAATCAAACCTACCAACCAATCCTAATACCTCATTCAAACTTGGTCGAGCCTTAAAAACACATCTCATAACATCAAAATCATCAATTATGCATAGATTCAAGCCTAAGAACTTAGGAAAATTCTAGAATTCACATCCGACACCGAAACACGTCTAAACTCATCTGAATGACCTCAAATTTTGCACACAGGTCAGAAATGACATTACAGACCTGTTGTCGCTTTCGGAATTCCATTCCGAGTCCGATATCAAAACTTCACTTATCGGCCGAAATCGCCGAAATTCTAATTTTCGCCAATTCAAGCCTAAATCCACAACTGACCTCGAAAACACATTCCGAGTATGCTCCTAACATCGAAATCACCCAACGGAGCTAACGAAGTCGACGGAATTCCATTCCGGATCCGTCTTCACACAACTCTAGCTACGACCAAATTTCTAAAGCTAAATTCCACATTTATGGAATATGTGTCCCAAATCACCCCAGATTTCATCACTCAACGCACCGACAGGTTCCAATAACACAAATAGACATGGGAGAAATGGTAATTAGGGGATCGGGGCGTTAATTCTTAAAACGACCGGCCGGGTCGTCATACAACAAGTCCCATAACGTAACACGAACTTACTCCAGGCCTCAAAACACACATAACAAAATCAAAACGACGAATCACACCTTAATCCAAAAATGAATGAACTTGAAACTTGAAACTTCCACAACCGATGCTGAAACCCATCAAATCACGTCCGATTGACCTTAAATTTTGCACACAAGTCACATTTGACATTACGGGCCTTCTCCAACTTCCGTAATTGAAACCCGACCCCGATATCAAAAAGTCCACTATTGGTCAAAATTTCCAAAAAATCCAACTTTCGCCATTTCGAGCCAAATTCAACTACGGACATCCAAATCACAATCCGGACACGATCCTAAGTCCAAAATCACCGAACGAAGCTGACAGAACCATCAAAATTTCAATCCGAGATCAAATACTAAAAAGTCAAACTCGGTCAACTCTTTCAAATTTAAAGCTCCCTAGTTGAGTATCATTCGTCCAAATCAATCCTGAATAACCTTAAAACCAAAACCGAAGATTCACATAAGTCAAATACATCATATGGATATATTCACACCTATAAACTACCGAGCAAAGTGAAAATGCTCAAAACAACTAGTCGGGTCGTTAAGAGAGCTTGAGGACCGCAGAAGCGGAAGCGTAGATGCGCTACATGGGGCGCAGATGCGAGAACTATTGGGCCGAGCTAGAGCCGCACCTGCAATGAAATTTTTGCAGGTGTAGAGACACAGGAGCGGCCATTGGACCGCAGGTGCGAAGGTCGGGCTGGGCAGTGTGCTTCTTTAAAAATGAGGGTTTGGCTCAATTTCACTTCATTTCGTCTATGGGAGCCGATTTTGGAGCACTTTTGGAGTGCCATCTTCATCAACTATAATGGGGTAAGTAATTTCTTCACCTTGTGAGTTAAATACATGATTTATATACGGATTTAAGCATGAAAATTGGTAGAAATTGGGATTTTTGGTAGAAAACCTAGAAATTTATATTTTTGGATTTTGACCATGAATTTGGGCACGAAATTGAGAATAAATTATATATTTGAGTTCATGATGTTATGGGTAATGGTTATCTTGGAAATTTTTTAGAATCTAGGCACGTGGGCCCGAGGGCGACTTTATTGACTTTTCGAGCGAAGTTAAAAATTGTTATAAATAGAATTATAATGAATATTAGAGTACTTTGCACATTGATTGATTAGTTTGGAGCAATGTGCATCAGTTTGATGTGTTAGATAGGATTTGGAGTCGGTTATGGAACTTCGAAGCGAGGTAAGTCTCCTGTATAACTTTGTGAGGAGAAACTACCCCTAGGTGTTGTAATTGATATCTGCTACTTGTTGCGGGGGCTACGTACGCACGAGGTGACGAGAGTCCATACGTAGTTATATTCATGTTATTGTCCGGGTAGACTCAGTTTCACACCATGATATAACTGTACTATTTGAGTTGTCTCTTGCCTATTAGATTCCTTTATTACATGTTAGAATTTGAGACTAGACATGCGTAGAGTGATAGACTTGCTATTGTATAGATTTTGCGAGTTTCATGATTTACCGCAGAATATTGGTGTTTCTCTTACGGATTTCTCATGCGTTATGCGTTTTCATTGAACGATTTCCTTAAAAATTATAACTCACATGTTTATTCATGAGTGGGGGTCAAGGACCCGTTTAAGCTTCTTATTCTAATGGGATGGGGCCGTTCGCCTCGACAGGATTTATGTACCACACTCTCATGGGAGCAGGCCGTTCGCCTCGACAGTTTAATAGGTGCATCTATGGTTCGTGCCGTTCGACCCTCGGCAGTGCACAAATTATGATGGAATTGGTCCGTACGCCTCGATATTTTATAAAATATCTTCATGGAATCGTGCGTAATATTTGGCAAGAAGCCAGGGTATATGTTAGTCTTTCCCTGATTCGAATTATAACAACCTATTTGGTGAGGTCCATTGCTAATTAATAGCTTGAGTTTATTGTAAAGAAGAGAATTGTACCACATATTTACACTTATTTATTTCATTTATTTACTCTGCCTCATATTTGTTCACCTCCTTACTGTACCTGATATTATTGGACGAATAGTGAGTGTCGATGTCGACCCCTCATCACTACTCCTCTGGGGTTAGGCTAGATACTTACTCGATACATATTTTTGTACATGTACATTTATGTCCGGTGGTCCTTTGGGCGCGGAGCGCAGATGATGCGTGGACTTGCCGCGAGCTGCATTTCATCTTACGATCTGCAACCATCAAAGTCTCCCTCAATGTTGTTTATATTTTCCTGTCCAATTGTCGGACATATGCTGTAATTTATTTTACTCCCTAGTTGATGCTCATGCACTTGTGACACCAGGTTTTGATGGTAGCTTACGGGTTATTCATTAATGTAGTTGCGAAAATATTTTTATTCACTTCTTAATCCCATTTTGTACTAAGTAATTAAAGAAAACTATGATTTCAAATACTAAAATGAGTAATTAAGGCAATCATTTATTATCGACTTGCCTGACAACGGTATTAGGCGTCATCGCGACCTTTAATAGATTTTGGATCGTGACAGAAACAACTTCATGCTATATTAGCATGAAGTTCTAGCTTTAACGTGAAACAACTTCATGCTACATTAGCATGAATTCTTAGCTTCAACGTGAAACAACTTCATGCTACATTAACATGAAGTTTTAGCTTGTATTTGATTTAAACTTCAAGCTTCAACATGAAACAAGTTTTTTCTATATTCGTTCACGCATTAAATTTTAAGTTCTGAAAAGTTTTTGAAGATCTATAGTGAAAACTTCATGCTATATCCGTCGAACAACTTCATGCAAGTGTGATTCTGAAGATGAATCTGGTTCTAGTTTCTGGTTTTTTGATAAAGCTGCCGAGAGGAGAGGAGGAGATCTTTTTTCAAGAATTAGGTTGCAGATCACACGATTAATACATGATGCAAGTTTTATATCTTTTGTCAGGGGTATAATTATCATACTATTACGAATTTTTTGTCAGCCAACTACCAAATCAATAATTTTTAAAAATAAAGTACATATTAAATGGTGACACAAATATAGAATACGATTACAAATCCCCGTGTAAAGGTGACTCAAAAGTTTGAAGAAGGTTATGGGAAAAAAACAGTAGCAACTCCAAGAGCGACTTGGAGTTTGCGAAAGTTTGAAGAAGATGATGGTGAAAAAACAGTAGCAACTACATGAGTGATTTAGAGTTTGCTAAAAATGATTCAACTTTAAATCTATACTATCTATCTATCTATCTATCTATCTATCTATCTATCTATCTATCTATCTATCTATATTATTATAAACACATGAATACAATATCGATTTACAAAAATAACCTAATAATATTAAGTATAATAACTCATAAAAAGGGACATAAATAAAATTCTAGATGATTACCTTTAGGAATTCTATTAGTATAATTACTTTCGGGCAATCTAATTCATATAAAATTAAACAAGTAAATATCTTTAGTCATGTAATCCTATCACTTTTAGGATATACTTCTTAAAAATTTTTATTACTAATTTAATTCGAAAACATATTATAATGTCCTATTACTAATTTAATTTAAGAATGTATTATATTCTCCAAATTCATTTACAAAAAGGAGAGCCTATTTTATTATAAAAGCATAAAACTCATAGGGAAAGGACATAACTGCAATAATCTATTTTTTTGGACTACAATATCTTCTTTGCTAATTTTTAATATTTAAAATTAATAAAATTTTATCTACTAGATTCTTATAAAAAATATGTAGGAAGGTTTAATAAAATCAATTTCATAAGAATCCTTCGTAATAAATATTATAAAATTTTAAATAAAATCAATTTCATAAAAATTCTACAATTGCATGTCATAAATATTATAAAATTTATATATTCTGTGTGGTACGCACGTACAATACACATATACTAAAACTAATAATTTTCGAAATTGAATACTTTAAATAAAAGTTCTCAGATCGGCTACGTGGTGTCACTTCTATGTCAAATGCACTGTTATAATACCAATTTATGGGCCTCGATTTTATATGAGATGACTGAATTTGAGTTACGTATAATATTAGTAACAGTAAAAAAGTTATAAAGTAATATTTTTTTAAATAAAAATCAAGCTATAACCTAATTTGAATTAAAATTATTAAATTTATGTAGGGAAATATTTATTTTTGAAATACGATCAAATATTTCAAAATGTTCTACAGTAAAAGGGTAGTATATAAACTATCATAAAATTGGGTATATCGAGAGAAAGTGTTTTCATGCATTTGGATAAAAAAAATAAATAAGAAGAAGAGTCACTATCTTTTCACATTATCATCATAAACACATGGTTTCCTCGATCATCACAGATAATTATAAAGTTAATTTTCCTCCGCTCATCAACAACGATTTTAGTAATCAGCTTTCTTTTGCTCGCTTTTTTTTTTTTTTTTTTTTTTTTTTTTTTTTTTTTTTTTTTTTTTAAACATATTAGAAAACTTAACCATCAAAATATAAGCTCCGGTTTTCTAAAGGGTATGTACTTAATATATATATATATATATATATATATATATAAAATCTAGTATTAGAGTATGTGTATTGCGCTTGAACTTGTAATAATTAGTATAAAATTATAAAATTGCATAAATAATTTTAAACAATGTGTTTGAGATATAAAATAAAATTAAGAATAAGTTTATAAAAATGATGATTATAAGTCTAAAAATAAAATATGTTTGACTCAATGTTCTAAAGCAATAGATCATAGGTACATAGTTCAAAACTAAAAAGCTCTGCAAATTTAGGAATTTACATTGATTAAATAGATCAAAGTAGAAATACTATCTCCTTTATTTTTCAATCGACTTCTTGATTCGAAATTCAAACTGTTTAATTTGTTATGTCAGTTTGTTAATTTTTAAAATCAAATCATAGTTATTAAATAAATAAGTAGTTAATAATAAAAGCAATGTGCATTAATTTTTTGTGTATAACACATTGATATATGTTATTCTAATTGACTTTAAAAATATTAAAACTTCTAACATAGTTTAAATTAATAAATATTTTATATTTTAAAATTTTTATTTTATTTCAATGTGAACATTTTAATACATTACAGCAATATTGTTCCTACGAATTATTATGTATTGTAATATTAAACTTTGTAATTGTGATGAAAATTCAGTTGTAAAATATTAATTTAGAGAAAAACAAAGGATGATGGCAATGCAATTACGTAATTTGAATGATTCTAAAACATTAATTTTGTAATTTATTTTTTGTTTTGAAATTGAACAAATAAAAGTCAAAGCACGAAGGGATAAACATTCAAAGACAAATCTTACTCTTCCTTTTCTTTTTAAAAATTTTAAATTACTTTTCCTTTTCAAATCTGCTGTACTGCACACAATTCAAATAAGGAAGGTTTCGGTACACAAAATGTAACGACCCAACTGGTCGTTTTGAGTTTCAACATGTCGTTCAGCGATTTGAGGCCTTGAGTAGCTTCACTTAATGTATCATGACTTGTACGTGTGGTCGAAATCGAGTTTCGGGAAATTCAGAGTTGTTTTAGAAGGAAAATTCTCAATTCAGAAGCTTTAAGTTAGAAGAATTGACCAAGGTTTGACTTTTGAGTAAACGATCTCAAAATCGGGATTTGAAGGTTCCAATAGGTTCGTATGATGATTTCGTACTTGAGCGTGTGTTCAGATTGAGCATCGGGTGGCCCGAGAGCATTTCAATGTTTATTGTGGAAAGTTAACATTTTGAAGGTTTTAGAAATTCCTAAGTTTGATTTAAAATGGAATTTGGTGTTAATGATGTCCATTTGGGATTCTGAGCCTTGGAATATATTCGTATTGTGATTTATGACTTGTGCACAAAGTTTGGCGTCATTCCGGAATGTTTAAGTGTGATTCGGACGCGTTCGTCGAAGTTTGAATGTTTGAAAGTTAAAAAAAGGATTTGATCGTCGATTCATGGTTTTGATATTGTTTGGTGTGATTTGAGGCCTCGAGTGGGTTCGTGTTATGTTTCGGGACTGGTTTGTGTAATTGGACGGGGTTCCGAGGGCCTCGGGTGTGTTTCAGATGTGTTTGGGTTGTATCACGCTCTTATTTGATGTTTTAACATCGTTTCTTTGGACATAAAGGGTACCATATTGAGAAAACGACCTTTGATTTGTGATAGTATTGAACCATTAGATCCTTATTGTAATTACGGAGCCATAGCAACAAGAATCGTCGAATTTCGAGGTCGTATGAGAGAGTTATGCCAATTTCTGTGTCGGAAAAAATTGCTGGTTTCTGGTGCGGACTTTGTCCTTTGCGAACGCGCGGGAGGTCCCGCGAACGCGAAGAAGGAAATTTGATTGATTGTCAATGCGAAAAATTGCTCTTCGCGAACGCGAAGGTGATCCGCGAATAAAGAACAAAAATTACCTGGACAATGTTTTAAATGGACAGACCGATCATTTTAGTATTTTGAGTATATCTTGAGTTCTAAAGCTCCGTTTGAGGTGATTTCACGGCCTTGATCTAGACCGATCGTTGCTTATTATTTTTATCCGTGTTGGATTGTAAAAAAATTGAGGTTTTGAGCCCCAAAGTTATGAGATGGTAAATTCTTGATTTGAGGGTCAATTCATGGATGAAATTAGATGATTTTCGAAATATATACTGCATAAGTTATGGTAATAATTATTTTCGATAATTTTTGAAATCCGAGCACGTGGGCCCGAGGGTTGACTTTATTGACTTTTCGAGCAGAGTCAGGAATTGTTATAAATTGATTAATTATGGGTATTAGAGTATATTTTTATTGGTTTGCACATTTTTTGACTTGTTTTGGATCGACGGGCATCAGTTTGAGGTGTTAGAGAGGCTTTGGAGCCGGTTATGGAACTTATGAGTGAGGTAAGTCTTCTGTCTAGTCCTGTGAGGGAGAATTTACCTTGTAGGTGTTATATTCTTATGTGTTACATGTTGTGGGATCTCCACACATATGAGGTGACGAGTGTTCGTACGTATGCTAGAATTCCAAATTATGTCTAGGTAGACTTAGGTCCACGCCATTCTATAATTGTACTAATTGAGTTATCTTTGCTCGTTTAATTCCTTTATTTCACATTAAGACTTGAGAGTAGACTTGCGTAGAGTGATAGACTTGCTATTGTAGATATTTGGCGGGCTTCATGATTAGCCGCGGAATAATTGTACTCTCCTTAAGAATTTCTCCCGCGTTGTGTGTCTTTATCGAAAAGCTTCCTTATAGTTCAGAACTCACGCGTTTATTCGTGAGTGGGGTCAAGGGCCCGTCAAAGCTTCTTATTCTAATGAGATAGGGCAATTCGCCTTGGCAGTGTAAAGATACATCTATGGTTCGTTCCATTCGACCCTCGGTAGTGCGACACATTTTATGGGATCAACACGTTCACCTCGGCAGGATTATGTACCACACTCTCATGGGAGCAGGCCGTTTTCCTCGGCAATATAATAGATTTATTTATGGTTATGTACCAGATTATGCTGGGATCTGGTTGTACGCCTCGACATTTCTATAAAATACTCCTATGGAATCGTGCGTTATATTTGTGAGGCCATATATATATATATATATATATATATATATATATATATATATATATATATATATATATATATANGAATATATATATATATATATATTCTTCGGTTGAGGAGGTAACAATTAATCGAGAGTTTGAGTTTGCGGTTGAGAGGAGGATTGTACCACATATTTATATTTGTTTATTCGTTTGTTACTCTGCCCCATATCTGTTTACTTCTTACTGTATCTGTCTTATTGAACCACTAGTAAGTGTCGATGTAGATCCCTCGCCATTACTTCTCTGAGGTTAGGTTAGATACTTACTGGGTACGCGTTAATTTACGTACTCATGGTCGATAGAGCGTGGCTGTATCCTTCTCATGGTCGATTTACGTACTCATGGTCGATTTACTTACTGGATGCACATCAACCGTGCTTGAGTTTTGTAGAGCGTGGTGGTATCCGTCTCCCTAGGGTTGTATTTATGCACTTGGCGTGCTTGTGGTCGATATTCGGGCATTTCGTAGGTATAAGCATTTTGGCTTGATGTGCATTTCATTATTTATTTTTATGTG
This sequence comes from Nicotiana paniculata, assembly GCA_005239505.1. NCBI lineage: Eukaryota > Viridiplantae > Streptophyta > Magnoliopsida > Solanales > Solanaceae > Nicotiana > Nicotiana paniculata. The sequence continues at coordinate 14,771 of ML353187.1, forward strand.
TGGATCGGGCGGCACGCCACCACGTGTATGTTGTTTGGATCGGTTTGCACGCCACAACGGCGTCATGTTTGGATCGGGTTTCACGCCGCAACAGTGAGGTGTTGAGTACGGTCCCCTATACTTACTTTTGTGTATTTGTTTCTCATTCTTTGATAAAGGTTCATAACATCTGTTTGGTCATTTTATTTGTTACGCAGGCTGGGTAGTTCTTTTCCAGAGTTCATTCTTCCTTATGTGTCAAATTCGAGTTGTATCTTGTTGGCGCATTGATGGCATCATATGAGATTGTGGTCAGTGTTTGGGGTGGATTATCGCCTAAGTAGTTGGTACTGGGTGAGATGAGGTTATTAGACCTGAAATCGGTGCGATCGGATTTATGTAAGGTATATTAAAGAGAGAATGTCATTATTCAGTTCAGAATGAGGTAACGGTTTTTGTCAAGCAGAGAAACTCCGGGAGTTATTGATTTGATGGGTGGTTACGAGTTCCTGCACATATTTTTCGTTGTGGGAGTATTGTGAGGATTGAGACCGGGCTTATATGTGTTATGAGGTATACTATGAGCATCGGGTTAGTGAATTTTCAGTTGTTGTGCTTGGAGGAGGTTACCATGGGCAAATGAGTTATGCGGTGCATTGTGTGATGTCATCATGAGTGCATGATCATGTGCGGGTTCAACGTTGTGAGATTGATTAGGTGTTCGTATGTTGGACTCAGACCTGGTAAAGAATTCCGGATGTTAGAACTTGGTTCCAAGGCTTGTTCGCTAAGTAAAAAGGGAGGATATTCAGTATCACTCGAGCAAATGTGCTCACATGGGTTGTGGTGGCATGGGTAGGTGCACGGGGTGTTAAACAATGATTTTGGGCAACTATGGAGCAGTTTTTGCCACATTAGAGGATGAACATATATTTAAGTGGGGGAGAATGTAATGATCCGACCAGTCGTTCAACGGTTTAAGGCCTTGAGTAGCTTCACTTCATGTATCATGACTTGTATGTATGGTCGGAATCGAGTTTCGGGAAGTTCGGAGTTGTTCCGGAAAAGTTTTCAATTCGGAAGCTTTAAGTTAGAAGAGTTGACCAGGGCTTGACTTTTGAGTAAATGACCTCGAAATCGGGACTTGAAGGTTCCAATAGGTTCGTATGATGATTTCTGACTTGTGCGGGTTGAGCATCGGGTGGCCCGGGAGTGTTTCAATGCTTATTGTGGAAAGTTAACATTTTGAAGGTTTTAGAAATTCCTAAGTTTGATTTGAAGTGGAATTTGGTGTTAATGATATCCGTTTGGGATTCCGAGCCTTGGAATAGGTTCGTATTGTGAATTATGACTTGTGTGCAAAGTTTGGCGTCATTCCAGAATGTTTAAGTGTGATTCGGACGCGTTCATCGAAGTTTGAATGTTGGAAAGTTAAAAGAAGGATTGATCGTCGATTCATGGTTTTGATGTTGTTTGGTGTGATTTGAGTCCTCGAGTAGGTTCATGTTATATTTTGAGACTGATTTGTGTAATTGGACGGGGTCCCGAAGGCCTCGGGTGTGTTTCAGATGTGTTTGGGTTGTATCACGCTCTTATTTGATGTTTCAATGTCGTTTCTTCGGACATAAAGGGTACCATATTAATACAATGACCTTTTATTTGTAATTGGATTGAACCATTAGATCCATATCGTAATTACGGATCCATATCAACAAGAATCGTCGAATTTCGAGGTCGTATGAGAGAGTTATGCCCATTTCGATGTCGGGAAAGAAGATTGGTTTTTGGTGCGGACTTTATTCTTCGTGAATGCGCGGGAGGTCCCACGAATGCGAAGAAGAAAATTTTGATTGACCAGTCAACGCGAAAAATTTCTCTTCGCAAATGCGAAAACATAAATCGCCTGGACGTGAAAATGAAAAATTTCTCTTCCATGATTGTTTTTGTTAGTTATTATTTTTACCCGTGTTGGACTGTAAAAAAAATTTGGGTTTTGAGCCCCAAATTTATGAGATGGTAAATTTTTGATTTAAGGGTCAATACATGGATGAAATTGGATGATTTTCGAAATATATACTACATAAGTTATGGTAATAATTATTTTAGATAATTTTTGGAACCCAGGCATGTGGGCCCTAGGGTTGACGTTATTGACTTTTCGAGCGGAGTCAAAAATTGTTATAAATTGATTAATTATGGTTATTAGAGTCTATTTTTATTGGTTTGCACATTTTTTGACTTGTTTTAGATCGACGAGCATCGGTTTGAGGTGTTAGAGAGGCTTTGGAGCTGGTTATGGAACTTAGGAGCGAGGTAAGTCTCATGTCTAAGCCTGTGAGAGGGAATTTACCTTGTAGGTGTTATATTCTTATGTGTTACATGTTGTTGGAGCTACACAAGTATGAGGTGACGAGTTTCCGTGCGGATGCTAGAATTCCCAATTATGTCTGGGTAGACTTAGGTCCAAATCATGCTATAATTGTACTAATTGAGTTATCTTTTCTCGTTTAATTCCTTTATTTCACATTAAGACTTGAGACTAGACTTGCATAGAGTGATAGACTTGCTATTGTAGAGATTTAACGGGCTTCATGATTAGCCACAGAATAATTGTACTTCCTTAAGAATTTCTCCCGCGTTGTGCGTCTTCATCGAAAAACTTCCTTATAGTTCACAACTCACACGTTTATTCGTGAATGGGGTCAAGGACCCGTCAAATCCTCTTATTCTAATGGGATTGGGACATTCGCCCCGGTAGTATAATAGATACATCTATGGTTCGTTCCATTCGACCCTCGGCAGTGGGCACATTTTATGGGATCGGCCCGTTCACCTCGGCAGGATTATGTACCACACTCTCATGGGAGCGGGCCGTTCGTCTCGACAATATAATAGATGTATTTATGTTTATGTACAAGATTATGATGGGATCACGACATACACCTCGCATTTCTATAAAATACTCCTATGGAATCGTGCGCAATATTTGTCAAGAGGCCAGTGCATCTGGGAATTTTCCTGATTTGAATTGTGACAATCTATCTGGTGAAGTCCATTATGTGTATGTGTATGTATATATATATATATATATTCTTCGGTTGAGGAGGTAACAATTAATTGAGAGTTTGAGTTTGCGGTAAAGAGGAGGATTGTACCAAGTATTTACACTTGTTTATTCGTTTCTTACTATGCCCCATATCTATTTACTTCTTACTGTATTTGTCTTATTGGACCACTAGTAAGTGTCGATGCCAACCCCTCGCCACTACTTCTCTAGGGTTAGTCTAGATAATTACTGGGTACGCATTGATTTACATACTCATGCTACACTTATTGTGCATGTATACATATATGTTTCTGGTGGTCCTCTGGGTGTATAGGCGCGATTGTTGGGGGGACTTTATGGTGATCTGCACTTCCTTGATACGATCCGCAGTATACAGAGTCTTCATCAGAGTTATTTATATTCCCCGTCCTAACTTATATTTCTAAAGGATGTTGTATTATTGTTGTACTCATTAATAGATGCTCATGCACTTGGGACACCGGGTTTTGGGAGTTCTTACAGGTTGTTCATTATTGTAATTCATGTAAATATTATCATTTACCTTGTAAACTCTATTTCATACTATTTACTTAATGAAAATTATGATTTCAAATACTAAAATGAGTAATTAAGCTATTCATTCACTGTTGGCTTGCCTGACGGCAGTGTTAGGCACTATCACGACCTTTAGTGGATTTTGGGTCGTGACACAAAATATTGTTGATTTTGAAGTCATAAATATTATGACAATAATTAAATGACCAATCCTAGATATTAGAAAAAGAATAAAAATGACTATCTTGGCTCATGTAAGAACATTTTTAAAGGCTAAAAAGAAAAAGGACATTTTGCTAATTGCTTTTAATATAGTATAGATATAGATAGATTTAGCCATTTTCATCATCTCCTTCTCTTTTTCACCATCCTATTATTCATGTGCGAATTTTTGTTCTTATTTAATCTTGTTGTTGAACCCAAAAGATTTCCTAATAATTCTTTATCTACGGGCCGCTTCTTGCGCTCACAATCAATTCCCTTCTTTGATTGGGATTGCTTGTTAAATATATTAATTTTCTTGAATTTATTTTTCTTAGACATTTTTATTTGAACTTCAAGTTTTTCATTAAATATTTTTCGTTTCATCTTTGACAACCGAATAATCTATATTTATATTATTATAAAAGCGTGAATACAATGTCGGTTTACAAAAATAACCTTATAATATTAAGCATAATAACTCATAATAAAAAGACATAATCAAAACTGTAGATATTAACCTTCTAATCCTATCAGTTTTAGGACATAATACTACACGTTAGGAATACTACATGATTACTTTTAGAAATCCTATTAATATAATTACTTTCTGGTTGTCTAATTCATATAAATTGAACAAGTAAATACATGTCATCTTATTACTTTTAAGATATACTTCATAAAAATTCCAATTACTAATTTAATTTGAAAAGGTGTTTGTATACGGTCGAAATTAGGTACGTCCGATTTCGTGGGTTCGAGGGGTCGCTCCGAGTCCGAGTTCAGAATGGACCAGGCAAACCCAGTACATAGAGCCCAAGCCTGATGGCAAAGTACGAGGCACGAAGGCCGAAGAGCATGATGAATACCGAGGTCGAGTATACCTACCCTGAGATAAAGTCGTTAGGGGCTTGTAACAGAATAAGCGAGATTCGCGCAATGGCACAAATATCAAGGCGTGAATTCCAGAACAGATTTGAACGAATTCGTACTGGGCGGTTAGACAACTGTACAATTAAATTCCTTACTAGAAATGTAAATGTACCTTATTTAGGACTCCCCTATTATATAAAGGGGAGCCCATTCATTTGTAAACATCATGAATCATTGGCAAAGAATATACACACTTTCTCTTTTCGCTCATCTCTCATCAGAATTGTTTCTTAGCTTTATTATACCTTCTTTACTTTACTGTTCATATTAGTGCACCTCGAGGTCACCTTGGTACGAGGTTGAGGCTCGTTCAAACACCGGTTTGATTCAATTTGCTCGCTTAACTTACACGCTTCTCTTCTAGTTTATCAATTAGTATTGGACTAAATCACATATCTTTAAGACCTCAATACAAATTTAATTATTACTCAGATTTTAGGGTAAATAGTTTGGCGCCAACCTTGGGGCCTAAAGATAATAGTGATTGTTTGAGTGTTGATTTTTGATAACACACGTTATTTTCATACTTGTTCTTATCAAATATTCTTTGTTTTCAGGTTAAAATATGTCAAACTCATAAAACGCACCCGTATGCGGCAATGGTGCCCTTGGATTTCATGGGGAAAATGATAATGTAACTGCTCCAGGGGCCGGTGTACCACCACTTAACCCCGGGTTATGCCGATTGCAGAACCAATTGATATTAGTTTGCACATTGCTTTGAATGTGGACTTGGGCGCAGATCTCGGAGGAAGTGTACGCGGGGAGGTTCGACCTGGTGGTCAAGGAACACAGGATCTAGGAGACGGGGGAGTTAGCCTCCAGCTAATCTTCTAAATTCTACAAGCTCATCAGATTGCTATCGCTGAGCTACAAAGTCAACAAAAGACTCCGAGTGTGGTTGAACCAATAATCACTCGCCATACTGAGCCGGTGCCGGAAAGGTTGACCGGTAACGGATCAGGGACTGACCCTACAATCATGAAAATGCTCTAAGAGCTCACCAAAAAAATCGAGTCAGGAGAAAAAACGGATCGAAGATAATGACAAAAAGGCGAAGACATACAACTCCCGAGTCGATCAAATATCGGGGGCACCTCCGATTTTGAAAGGGTTTGGACTCCAAAAAGTTTGTGCAGAAGACTTTTCCCCCGACGCGGCCCCGAAGCCTATTCCAAAGAAGTTCCGCATGCCGGACATACCTAAATACAATGGGACCAACGATCCTAATGAACATATCACTACATACACATGCGATATAAAAGGGAATGACTTAGAAGACGATGAGATAGAGTCCATTTTGTTGAAATAATTTGGGGAAAGTTTGTCTAAGGGAGCAATGATTTGGTATCACAACTTACCACTGAACTCCATTGATTCATTTGCCATGTTAGCTGATTCTTTTATGAAGGCGCATGCCGGGGCCATAAAAGTTGCAATGAGAAAATCAGATGTTTTCAAGATAAGACAAAGAGACACGAGATGCTGAGGGAGTTCATGTTCCGATTTGGAATGGACATAATGGAGTTTCCCCCGGTTATGGATGATTGGGCTGTTCAAGATTTCACACAAGGGTTGAATTAGCGAAGATTGATAGCATCACGACAGTTGAAGAAAAACCTGGTTGAATATCCTGCCGTTATGTGTAGACATACACAATCGCTATCAATCAAAGATCAGGGTCGAGGATGACCAGTTGGGAGCCCCCTCGGGGTCAGTTCACCCAAACCGATTAGCGGTAAAATCCTAGAGGGATATTGACAGAGAACCAAGGTCAAATAGAAAACGATACCGGCCACATGTCGCAGATCAAAGAAATAGCAGTTTGGGACACAATCTCCTCCGGAATGATGAAAGAAATGATCGAGGGCAAAACCCTCGGGGACTCATGAGTAAGAATGGATTTGACAAGTACACCGATCCCGCAGAAGAACCTCGATTATCGGAGTATAACTTCGGCATCGATGCCTCGGGTATCGTTTCGGCCATTGGAAGAATTAAAGACACCAGGTGGACTAGACCTATACAAACTGACCCTTCTCAGAGGAATCCTAGCTTGATGTGAAATACTATGGCACGCATGGCCACTTGACAGAATACTGCAGACAGTTGAGAGAGGAAGTAGCTCGATTATTTAACGAAGGTCACCTTCGAGAATACCTTAGTGACAGAGCCAAAAATCACTTCAGGGAAAGAGACGCCAATAGAAAGAATGAACAAGAAGATCCTCAACATGTTATCCACATGATCTTTGGTAGGGTCGACATCCCACAAGGACCTGTCTTTAAACTCACCAAAGTGTCGATCACGAGGGAGAAATGAACCCGAGACTACATGCCCGAAGGCACCCTTACATTCAACGACGAGGATACAAAAGGCCTCTCTCAGCCACACAACGACGCCTGGTAATTTCTATTTTGCTAAATAAAATTCAAGTTAAACGTGTTCTTGTGGATCCAGGTAGCTCGGCAAACATAATCAGGTCAAGGGTCGTAGAGCAGCTCGAACTGCTAGATCAAATTTCACCTGCATCTCGAGTCCTAAACGACTTCAAACCTTCACCAAATGATGAAGTTGCCAACAAAAGATGGTGTGACAACGGTTTACGGGGAGCAACACGCAGCAAAGGAGATGTTTGCGGTTCATGATTTGACACCAATGCCAGCACCTTCGACATTAGAAAAATTGAACATCAACGATAAGCAGATGGCTAAATAGCAATCATCGTCCCCGGCCTCGATCGAATCCGAGGAACAGGTAATCGAAGATGAAGGAGAGGATTTACTTACCCCTCGAGCTTTCATCATTCCCGAGGAATCGGATGCAATAAAGTCGACGATCGAGGATCTGGAACAGGTGATATTGATCAAGCATCTGCCCCAACGGAAGGTATACCTGGGAACGGGATTAACCCCCGAACTCAGGAAAAAACTCATTCAATTCCTTATCAATAACATAGATTTTTTTGCTTGGTCCCATTGAGACATGACAGGGATCTCATCGAATATAACAACGCATCGGCTAAGTCTCGACCCCAGGTTAAAAAGGTGAAGCAAAAGAGAAGGCCCCAGTCCGAGGTGAAATATGCATTCATAAAGGACTAGGTAACTAAACTTCTTAAAATCGGGTCCATTAGGGAAGTAAAATACCCCGAATGGTTAGCCAATGTAGTCGTAGTTCCTAAAAAAGGAAACAAACTTAGAATGTGCGTAAATACAAGGATTTGAAAAAGGCATGACCTAAAGACTCTTTTCCACTACCTAACATCGATCGTATGATCGATGCCATGGTCGGCCACGAGATCCTTACCTTTCTCGATGCCTACTGCGGGTACAATCAAATTCAAATGAACCCGGATGACCAGAAAAGACCTCATTTATCACCAAGTATGGAACATATTGTTACAATGTAATGCCCTTCGTGCTAAAAAATACGGGAGCTACATAACAATGCCTAGTTAATAAAATGTTCGAGAAACAGATAGGTAAATTATTGGAAGTTTACGTTGACAATATTCTAGTAAAGTCCCTGCGTGCAGAGGACCATTTGACTCATTTGCAGGCAACATTCGAGGTTATGAGAAAATACAACATGAAACTCAACCCCGAGAAATGTGCTTTCAGAGTCGGCTCGGGAAAGTTCCTGGGTTTCATGGTGTCAAATAGGGGGATCGAGATCAACCCCAACAAAATTAAAGCCATCGAAGAGATCACCGTTGTGGATAGTGTGAAAACCGTACAACATCTAACCAGACGGATAACTGCTTTGGGTCGATTATCTCGAGGTCGTCTGATCGGAGTCACAGGTTCTTTTCCTTACTCAAAGAGAAAATGATTTCGCATGGACCCCGGAATGTCAGCAAGCGCTGGAGGAATTAAAGCGGTATCTATCGAGCCCACCTCTGCTTCACACTCCGAAGGTGGATGATAAATAATACTTGTACTTGGATGTGTCTGAGGTAGCGGTAAGCAGCGTATTAGTTCGAGAAGAGCAAGGTACGCAATTTCCTATTTATTATGTAATTCGAACCTTAGGAGATTCTGAAACTAGGTGTCCACACTTAGAAAAGTTAGTAGTTGCGCTAATAAACGCATCTAGAAAATTGAAGCCATATTTCCAATGCCACCCCATATGTGTGTTAACTACCTATCCACTTCGAAATGTTTTTCACAAGCCCGAGTTGTCGGGCCGATCGGAAAAATGGGCCATCGAACTTGGTGGGTATGATATCGAATATCAACCCCGAACGGCTATCAAGTCGCAAATTTTAACAGACTTTGTGGCCGACTTTACGTCTATCCTCGTACCTGAAGTGGAAAAGAAACTTCTACTAAAGTCGGGTACATCATCGGGGGTATTAACCCTCTTCACGGACGGTGCCTCAAATGTGAAAGGGTCTGGGCTCGGCATTATTTGAAACCACCTACGGGCAACACTATAAGGAAATCTATCAGAACTTCTAGGTTAACTAACAATGAGGCCGAGTACTAGGCCATGATTGCAGGTCTCGAATCAGCCAAAAGCCAGGGAGTAGAGGTCATCGAGGCCAAGTGTGACTCTCTGTTGGTGGTGAACCAAGTGAACAAAAGCTTTGAAGTTTGAGAAGATAGAAAGCAAATGTATTTGGACAAGTTATAGGTGACACTGCACCACTTCAAGGAGTGGACGTTAGACCATATACCTCAGGAGAAATACAATGAGGCCGATGCACTTGCGAATTTGGGGTCAGCAGTTGAAGAAGATGATATTGTCCTGGGGACTGTTGTCCAGTTTTCGAGATCTGTGGCCGAGGAAGGTCACGCCAAGATAAACTATACAAGTTTGACTTGGGATTAGAGGAATAAATATGTTGAGTATTTGAAACACGAAAAACTCCCTTCGGACCTTAAAAAGTCGAGAGCCCTACGAGCTAAAGCGGCCCGATTCACATTGGATGAAAATGGAACGTTTTACAGGAGGACCTACGATGGACCATTGGCGGTACGCTTAGGACCGGGGGAAACCGATTATGTTTTGCGAGAAATCCACGAAGGCACTTGTGGGAACCACTCAGGCGCTGACTCTTTGATTCACAAAATTATTAGAGCTGGGTATTACTTGGATAGCATTGAGAAAGACACTAAGGAGTTTGTTCAAAAATGCGACAAATGCCAAAGGTTTGCACCAATGAACCATCAGCCCAGTGAACAACTCAATTCAGTCCTATCCATGTGGCTATTCATGAAATGGGGGATGGACATCATTGCCCCCTGGTAACAGAACCAGGTAAAGCTAAATTCATTTTGTTTATGATTGAATATTTTTCCAAATGGGTGGAAGCACATGAATTCGAGAAAGTAAGAGAAAAAGAGGTCATAGACTTCATATGGGATCACATTGTGTGTTGGTTTGGGATACCCGCTGAAATCGTATGCGACAATGGGAAGCAATTCATCAGCAGCAAGGTAAAAAAGTTCCTCAAAGAACACAAAATAAAAAGGATCTTATAGACACCATATCACCCAAGTGAATGGGCAGGCCAAGTCAATGAACAAGACTATTATCCAAAACCTGAAGAAAAGGTTGAGTGACGCTAAGGGGAAATGGAGAGAGGTTTTGCCTGAGTTCCTTTGGGCGTCCAGCACGGGGAAACTCCATTTTCTTTGGTATATTGTTCCGAAGCATTAATCCCAATCGAGGTCGGAGAACCTAGCACCAGGTTTCGGCATGCAATAGAGGAATCAAATCACGAGGCTATGAACACTGCCCTCGAACTCTTGGACGAAAAATAAGAAGCTGCACTTGTTCGAATGTCCGCACAAAAGCAAAGAATCGGGAGATATTATAACAGAAGGTACAACCTTCGTCACTTCGGAATCGGGGACTTAGTTCTAAGGAAAGTCACCCTCAATACTCGAGACCCGAATAAAGGGAAACTAGGACCAAATTGGGAAGGATCATATCGAGTCATCGGAGTTTTCAGAAAAGGATCTTACAAACTTAGCACGATGGAAGGCGAATAATTGCCAAACAACTGGAATGTATCACTGCTCAAACGATATTATTGCTAAGGTATGATCTTCTCCTTTTTTCCGTTTGTATTCGAGACTGACTCATTACAGGTGTTCGATCGAAGATGTTAAGGCACCCTTCTATACGAAAACCTTAGGTTTTAAAGCACGCGTTGCACTCTTTTTTCCTTAGATCGGGTTTTATCCCAAGTGGAGTTTTCCGGAAAGGTTTTTAACGAGGCAACAATTATGTGCTACCTAAGGAGAATTCAACAGTATCCAAGGATTTTTTTCACTCAACCTCGAATACTGGGGGGCATAACCCCTCGGGGGATATATTTTCGAGAAAAATACATCACGCCAAAGAGGGCCTCGATAGAAAATTTTTGTAATGGTCCAAACGGTTAGAGGAACCGTGTCCATATAGAATAACCGAGCCCCGATGGAAAAACATGTATGCATGTATGAATTATTCAGAGAAGCATTCTTTCCATAATAAATACTTTTTGTCTCAAAGAAATTTGCTACTATATGAGCTATGTACTTATTATTCTATGCGAGAAACGGCACAAGAGCCAAAACATAAACACACCTCGGCCACTGGGGGACTGTCATCGACGGACAGCACATTCGATTTGTCTAAACTCGAACTCGTAAGACCTCAAAGAGGCATCCCTCAACGTAAAGGCCAAGACCATCACACTCGGGGACTAACATTTTGAACAAGTTCGAAATGTTATCGGGGAACAAGTCCAAGAGACATGCCGGAAGGCTACGGCCATGTTAAAGACTACGGTCATATGAAAAAGGCTACAGCCGAAATAATGCATCTTGGAGACGTTCGACTTCCGCTATGAACTAAAGGCCTTCAAATACTTCGAAAAACCGGTTAAACAAAGGCTAGCCCGGAAAGATAATCAAAGGGCTTCGAAAAAATAGCCCTCGAGAAACCTCAAGAGGTTTCGAATTTCTTACACACAAACTTGCGCTAAGGCACTAAAAATAGAAGGGTCCCGATTGACACTAAACCCTCGAAAAACCCAATGGGTAAAAAAATACATGCCAAGGCATAAACATAAAAAAATTTCACTAAGTCTTTAAAGCCAAAAAAGGGAAATAATAGCCATCTCTTAGAGGCCATACCAAGGGTTCGATTATCCCGAGCCCAAACAAACATTTTGATTATGGCTCAAAGATCTGTCATTATTCGACACAGAGAGTCTATGACCCGAAGGTCGAACCTTGTTCGAACTCAATCACGACAAAGAAAATGTTTGAGATAGAATCTGGAAATACCATTCAAAGAATGAAATTATTACGAGAATTTTTAAGGCAAGCAATATTGAGAAGTCATTCAAGGAAGTACTCTTCTATATATTTAAGAAAGAAATATGTACAAGAATTTGACATAAAGTAAAATACAAAAGAAGAAAGAAAATTCCTATCTACGCCTCAGGGTTGTCCCCTCCTTTGAGAGCAGCTTCTTCACCGGGAGCGGTTTCTTCTTCGGGCCTTTCTTCATTATCGGACCAACCTTGGTCGCCTTCACCATCGTCATCATCGGAGGAGACAAGGAATCTGGCATCGACTTCCATCACCCTTGTTGATACCTAATTTTTCCTCAAAATTATTTTTAAATTTGCATATATACCTTCAAAATCACGTTTATTAGGATTGGCATTTTTCCATGAATTTTTCATTTTTTTTATCAAATTTTTTCCCATTTATCTTATGTTTTTATTCAATAATTATTCACAAATCATATTATAAGTAATTTCAAAATATTTTCCAACTCAACATCTTGTTTTAATCCTATTTTACCCCATTAGGATTTGATTATTTCCCAAATTAGCCAATATTGGCATTATTTAGCTAATTTTAACAATTTTGCAATAATAGCACAAGTGTACACTTATATCGTTTTAAAATCTATAACTGATCATTTTTATATTTTTGTACTAGTTAATCATCTCAATCTCATTTATTTGGTCTTAATTCCATTTTACACAATTATTTGTTATTTTAATTAATTAATTATCCTATTTAATTGGGTATTTAACATTTAGCCTATTTTTATTAAAATTCTAGCCAACATTTAACCCCAACCCACCTGATCATAACCAGCCTAACTACCCAGCCCAAATCCTAAACTCTACCCGGCCCAACCCCTCAACTTATCTAAGCCGTTGATCAAAATAGATCAACGGCCCAGAATTTAATTTCCTAAATTAACTCAACTAACCCCCTCTCCCCGGTCTTATTCCTTCGAGACTCTTCATCTCTCTACTCATCTCTCTCTCTCTAGTCTCTTCGAGAGACTTTTGTCTCTTCATGTTCCGATGAACTCTCCGTCTTCTCCGACCATCCCCTTGCCGGAGACCTTGAAGCCCTCATCCCCTTGCCTCCCATGGCTCACCTGTGACCGATAATGGAATCCCTAAGGCCCTCGGAGGGAAAGAACTCGTCTGCTCACACCCCTTGTGTCCCCTGTGCACTTCAAGCCTTCAAAAGCTTAACTTTGAGAAAGGTTACAACCTCGGAGGCTCGAGTTAATGCTGCTCGAGGTTCTTTTTATCTTCTCCGAGGTTTTCTGGAAAACCCTAATATGTGAAAATTCCTATTTTCTTAGATCTACACTAGATTCATGCTTATTACTAGTATTATTGCACTTTTCTCAAAGGTTTTCCATTTTTAAACAAGTTTTTCACTTAGGGTTTCTGAAACTTTTCTTTAAACAATTTCTCAAAGTTCAAGTGATTTTTCTCATGTGCTTAAGCCTTTTATCACTTTTAATCAAGGTTTATTATGTAAAACTTTAGTTTTAGCACTATATTCTAATCCTAAGTATGTCTGTACTGATTTGTTCCTCCGAGTTGTTTGTATGTCTGTTTCCCATAAGTAATCCCTGATTATTTGTGATTATTACTTTGCTATGTTGTTGGTCTTTGATTCCATTGCTTCTTGCCTAATGTGTGTTTATCCCGTTCAAATCAGTGCTTATTTTGACATTTTTTGAATCCCTGAATGACTATGAGTAATACCATGCTGATTTCCAATATTTCCTTAAATACATAAGGCTTTTCCCGAATTGGTACTAATTTAGGATCCCTAATATCTTGTGATTGATACCCCTTTACTGATTTCCAACCTCTGAATTATTTCCTGCCTTATTGTGTTGTCGATTACAATCTTTACTAATTCTTGACATTGTTTCCTTAATTAAAACTTCTGAGCCTAGTCCCAATTACTTACTCTGTGCTTTCCATGTTCAAATTGTTTCCTTGATTGTTGTACTCCTGCCATGTGAATTCTTTCCTTATTTTTCTGCCTCATCAATGTCGTTTGAAATGACTCCCTTAATTAAGGGAAGACTTCTGATTTTTACTTTACTGATTCTGAGTTGTTATAGTTACTGAACTAAATTGATTCATTCCTTATTAAACATGTATTGATTCTTCTTGCCTTATATATTATTGATTCTTACCGTTTGAATTAATTCCCTTAACCTAAGGGAGTACTTGCCTTAATTTCCTTATTAATTGATTCTGAGCTCCTTAATTAACTATGCTGATGTGATTTCTGCCTTATTCGACTTCTTTCTTTTCAACTATATATACTCATGCTCTTTCATTAAACAAGACACGAACATCAAAACTGTTCTAAGCTTTCTCTTACATACACTGACTTGTTTTAGAACTCTCTCTTTCTTACAAAAGTTCTCTGATCTACTGCTCTTCCTTGATCTTGGTTACTGTTAGCCGGCTATAAGCCAAGGCTAACCATTGTGCTCTTGTCTTGCTCTCTCACTATGCTTGCTTACCTCTTTACTTGTATGCCTTATTTTAAATTTTAAGCTTCATCAACAACATGATTCTCTACTTGTTTTAGTTCTTATTGTTCTTAGTCTGTTTTTACTTATGGTTCTTTTGTGAAACTTGCAACTAGAATACATCCTCAGCATGCTATTATCTCTATTGTCCTGTGTGTATTGGGCATATCTATTAGTTGTTTCATGATTGTGTTGTACCCCCAATCCCTAGACCCTCTCTATGTGACTCCTTATGTCTGGTTAGTGGCTATGTCAGGGCAAACAATCTCTGAACATGTCTAAACCATTCCAATACCCCTACTGGGCTGTTTATAGTTATATGTTTTACATGTCCCCACTCCCACTGCTCCTTGCTTGTAGTAGTTGAACTTGTGTGATTCTGCGTGTGCCCTTTTTAAGGTTATTCTAGACTGTTACTTATCACTCTCTTTTCCAAACATTTTTTATCAAGCAAACTCTCTCGTTTATGAAATGTTTCAAATAAATCTATTTCAAAACTCTTTCTTTTCTTTTCAACATCACTTCTGGCAATTCACATTACTCCTAGAGATCTAGGTTCCACCCCCTCAGTGTAAGCCTTGCTTAGGGAACCCTGAGTTCCCTCTAAACTTTGATGCACTGAGGCTGGTAATTATACACTGCATTTCATTCAACTTTGGTAATTATATCTAGGTGCTGGTAGTGGCCAGGGAACCCACGAGGGCTCTAGGGAGCTTTGCCTCACCCAGACCATGTAAGGCTATGAAACTCGAAGGGATTGAGGTTGGGAGATATGGGCCTGATTGAAGGCTCTCTATAGAAGTAGCTTCTTAGTTTCCTTCAGTTCTGTAATTCCTTTATTTGGCCTGTAATAACCTGTAAATGAATGATTGGGGCAGGATACTGAATATGGGAGGGGATTATGCATGTTTAATATAGTTATGGGTAGAAATCATGATCATAGGATTTACTTTACCTATGTGTGCAATAGTATCATGTTTAGGACATGCATATTGATGCGAGGCTAGAATGCATAGTTTAACATGTGATATACCGTACATATGAGGTGCATTAATGATAAAAATACACTTGTTATGTGCTTAATAGATTTTATTTTATGTGTAGGTGAATTGGATATGGAAACAGAGCTAAAGGGATGCAAATACGTCGAAAAATCCGCGAAAAGAGACACCCGGGCGATAGCCGGGCGTTTTCCCCCTAAAGCGTGACCCTACCTGGCGTTAGGGGGGGCGTTTACCCCATAAGGCCAGGCATCCCCTGGTGTTAGGGAGGAGTTAGGGCCCAAACGCCAGGCCTGCCCTGGCCTTAGGGGTGCGTTAGAGCCCAAACACCCAGGGTTCCCAGTTCGGCCAAATCCGAGTTTTGACGAGTTTAAGTGTTTCCCGGTTGAAATAGAAGTCTCCTACATGGTTAGGGTTTGCCCTAAACATCTAAATAGACACCAAACAACACAACTTGGAAAAAGACGAGGGAGATTCAGAAGGATTCAACAAGAAAACACCATAGAAGTGACAAACATTGATTTCTACATCTAGTATTCATTACTTTGTATTTCCATTATGCAATTTATTTTAGTTTTGATTCTCAATAACATGAGTAGCTAAATTCTCTAGTCTAGGGTTTTGATAGAACCCGTTGGGGATGAATTCATGGTGATATTAATATATTTTGGTTAATTAATCTCTTTTTGTTTAACTATGTTCTTATTGTAGTTGATTGAAAGAGCTCTCGATTAACTCTTCCTATTTATTATGTATCTGCTTGAGAGAGAGTGCATATTTAGGTAATTTTTTGAACAACATCACTCCAGGAGTATAGACGAAAGTCATAACCGAGGGTTTAGAGGTTAGGTTACAGATAACAATACCTCGGGTGCAATCTAAAGTGAACTGTATTGCGATCTAGCTAGTGTAACTTGAAAGAGTGCATATAGTAAATTATCATAATTACTTGAGAGAGATTTATGATAGTTATAGCGTTCATGATTGATAGATATAGACAATTAAACTATAAGAAATATCTAAGGAAGAATTCACAAACGGGGGAAACCATAACCGCTGACCCTTCTTTATCATCGTTTACATTATATTGTTAGTTAATTGCTAGTTAATTATTATTGTTAGTAGAATTAGTTAAACAACACAAATTGATATTCAAAAATCTTGAGAAACTTGATTAAACAACATATTAGTATTTTATGGATTCAATTGATACGTAAATTCCTTATGGGATCGACTCTGGGCGTAATACCCTGGATTATATTTGCAACGCCCGCTTAGTCTTCTACAAGACATAGTTGAGTGTGATCAAATTTTGGCTCCGTTGCGGGGGAATTAACGGTATTATCAATTGAGTTGAAAGAAATACAAAAATTCTGAAACATAGTCAATTTTCTTTAAAAATGTTTGTTTTCACATTGAAAGTTTAACGTGTGCTAAGTGTTGCAGGTGTATGCCTAGAAACTCATCGAGGACTGGTGAAGTAATTGAAGCTTTATCATACCCTGAGAAAGTTTTCAGGGCCATAAACCGAACCAATCGGAAAAGTAAACATCAACCACAAATTGAACAAATTGAAACCGACATGGAAGATCCACACAACCGGAATAATCATGGGGATGACGTGGTAGACCCAGTCGCTCAAATAGGGGCAGAGGCTCCTTTATATGACTGGGCACAACCCACAACAGAGAATCTGGCCACATCGATACTGGTTCCCCAAATACAGGCCGAGTCCTTTCAGATTACAAATAATATGCTGCACTTATTGCAGAACAAAGGGCTATTCTCANATGGAATTCCAGAGAAAATGTTGGGGCAGCGTTTTTACATGGGTTTGGATGATACTGTGAAAGCAAATGTTGATGCTTCAGCTGGTGAAGCATTCCTGAGAAAATCGTCGAGAGAGAGTCAAATCTTACTTGATAAAATGGCAAAAAATTCAGGATGGAAAACAAGGAATTCACCAATTACTCCTGTAGTTCATTCACTGCCATTCGATCCATCTAACACCATTGTAGAGAACGTGGCCACCTTGATAACGCAAATGAGTATACTTACAAAGAGGGTGGAAGAATCGGGACAGAAACAACCGGTGCACATCGTTGACACAACTAATGNACAAGGTAATGCAACACTGTTTCAGAGGCCACAGGGTTATCATCTTCAGAATCAACAACAATCTTACTACTCTCCTCAGTAACAACAAGGGGAAGGCAAGAAGATGGGTTTGCCATGTTAGAAGCTATGATGTAGCAGGTAATTGGGTCAAATGCAAAAATCAGTGAGAGATTAGATGTTCATGATGCAACTATTAAAAATATTGAAGTACAGTTGGGGCAGATATCTATGGCAGTGAACAATCGGCCTCCTGGAACTTTACCTGCAGATACTCAGGTAAATCCTATTGACCAGGTTCCAAGGCAGCTGATGGCAGTGACTCTTCGCAGTGGCAGAGAATTAAATGTGGATCTGGAAAGGGCTCATGAAAGCAGGCAGACCGAAACATTGGTACCCATGCAGATTGAATTTGATGATTCAACAATTTTGACCAAGGCAAAAGTGCAACCTAGTGAAAAAGAACCCAGTGCACAGATTGAGACTGAAAAAGAAGTGGAGATGACTCAGAAGCCGATAGTTGAGGTGGTGGTTGAGAAAGACAAACCCCAAATTACTGGACAAAAGAGACCACCAGCTCCATTCCTTCAGAGGCTGGCTAAATACCAAAAGGATTAATAGTACAAGAAGTTTTTGGACATGCTCAAGCAGATACAGGTAAATATTCCATTGATTGATGCATTGAAAGAAATGCCTGGGTATACTAAAATGATGAAGGAATTGATGTCCAGAAAAGTTGACTTCCAAGATCTAGCTACTGTCACCCTTACTCAGACTTGTAGTGCGGTGGTGACACATCCTATTGCTGAGAAGTTGTCTGACCCAGGGAGTTTTACAATTCCTTGTACCATTGGCAATTTCTCTTTCACCAAAGCTCTATGTGACTTAGGGGCCAGCATTAATCTGATGCCGCTGGCCATATATAAAAGACTGGGAATTGGTAGAGTTAGGCCCACCTCCATGCTGTTGCAATTTGCTGATAGGACAGTAAAGAGACCGTTGGGTATTCTGGATGATATCTTGGTGCCAGTGGAAAAGTTTGTATTTCCTGCTGATTTTGTGATATTAGACTGTAAGGTAGATGAGGAAATTCCCATAATCTTGGGAAGGCCATTTTTGGCCACATGCAGAGCTCTTATTGATTGTGAGACTGGTGAACTGAAGATGAGACTTAACAATGAAGAAATCGCTCTCAACGTTCAGAAATCTATGAGGATACCCAGTGAGTTCGCCATCTGCTCTCTAATTGATGCTGTGAATGTGCTACCAGAAAAAGGTGATGCTTTCCTGTCTGTTGGGAACCCTTTG